>APFE031319749.1:0-20246 GCA_000404065.3 Pinus taeda | reverse complement strand
AGCAAGATTTAGAGCTTGAATCTTCGTGGCTTCTTTTTCCGCATGTTTTAGATCATGCAGGGTGAAGACTCCACATCTGAAGGGGAAAGTAGGCCAGCCCCTTTTCTTCTCCTTTTTGAGAGTCTGGGTGGTGCTTTCAGCTGTAATTTGGTATGCAATTTCCCTTGCTAACAGTTTGTCAGGGACATATAAGGGAAGGACATGAGGATTGGCTTGGCTGCCAAAGACTCTAACATAAGTGAAATACTCTTCACCAAACCAACTAGCCACTGCTGGCAAGTCAAAAGAGGCTAGGTAGGAGATCCTTGGAATAGGCTTATCAAAAATTGAATAATAAACAAGAACCATGAAACCATTACAAATCTGATACATGTGGTTTTTATAGGATGACTTCCACATCTTGCAATGATAAATATGAATGGGCGAGGGGTCCTGTGTGGTCCACCTCCAGCCAAGAATAGGGAATTCAGAATTAAAACACAAGGTATCTAGGATATATGCACTATAGTAGAACGGGGGAATTTTCCTCTCAATGACTCTAGTTTTGTTCCTGAAGTCACTAACAGCTAATGCTAGCTTATCCGAAAGGATAGTAGCCCAATCCATAATCGTGTTGTTCACTGCCGCTTCCATGAGAGGAACCATTTCAATGGTAAAAACGGCAGAGTCGTGCAAACCCCACAATCTACACATCATTATACCAGCATAGCAATAAGGAGAACACAAAGAGTCAACTGAGTACTTACCGGAGGATTCATGCTTGTGTTTATTTGGATTCTGCCTCCAGTCCTTGATAGGTTCGGACTCGATCTCGTTCTCACTTGCAAATTGTTTCAAAAAGGTGCTATTATATATCTTCTCCGGCTTAGGCAAATGATACATTTGCCTCAGATCTTCTGGTTTAAATGACCCAAAAATCCTTCCATCCTTTGTGATGAAAGTTCTATCTGTGATGGGGATTTCTTCAATTGCCCATTTCACAACATCAGTATACAGGAGAATTTGCTCCCTTGATGCTATCCTATGGAGGAAGGAATCGGCCAAATCCTTGAGAGAACATTCCGACTTCTTTAGTGAATCTGCGGTAGCTTCTTCTACCGTCTGCGTTGTTTTCTCAGCCTCTATCAAGTCATAAGTTCCTTGCCATGTTGTTCTGGCGAGGCCTGCGCATGTTGTGTCAGATATTAGGCCCTTTTTGCTATTTACTACCGCTTGTCCTGCAGCTGGTGGGTTTGAAACACCTACAACTTTCTTCGACTTTTTACCCATCATGCCCGAATTCTTGTGTAAGACTGTATTCTGCACAGAGAGGCAATTTTGGCGTAACACAGAGATAGCAATAAAACTCACAGTTGATAGCAAATGAAAAGATGAACGTTGATATACTTTATTTTTTGTAAAACCGGTGTGGAACAATCTATAGGCAGATTTTAGGACATGGATCCATTAAGTGACCGTATAGAGCCTGCACCCTTATAAATGCCCATTATTCCAATATTTGGTCGAAAGATCTGTTAAAGCATGCAATGGGCGTATTGGCAGCCGAATGGGAGTGATTATGCCTTAAATATCATTAAATCGGGCTTTCCAATCAATTTAACGGCTTTGCGTTGAAAACAGTGCCTTATTGCATCGCATCGGGGGGGCATGCATGACTGGTTTTAACAATGCTTGAGTATCGCCGATCGCCGATTGCGATATCGCATCGGCAAAAGGTATATGCGCAATAGAAATGAAACGAGGGAACCCGCCGATCGCCGATTGCGATATCGCATCGGCGAAAGGCGTATGCGCAATGGCTTCAAAATAAGGGGATGAGCCGATTGCTAATTGCCGATTGCTTTATCGCATCGGGGCATTAATATAGGGTGCTTTAGTGGTGCATTTGGGGATTGCCGATTGCCGATTGCCGAATACTATATCGCATCGGCGGAAAGTCTTTTGGCCATTTGTTGCATTCTTTATGTTATTGCGATATGCGATCTTGCGATCGCTTTATCGCAATAGCCGAGTATTTGCTTTTATTTCCTTTTTTGAATAGATATTGCTTTAAAGGGTTTATTCATAAAGCGCTCCTTTGATTATCGGACTTTTATAAAGTAAAAGTTTTGATATCAATTTTATTTTTAAAGGGACCTATTTCATATTTTAATGTTTTTATGGATAAAAATAATATGAAATGGGAGGGTTGTTTGCAAAGCACAACATAACCAAACAAACCAACCGGGATCTTCCTCATCCAGATGGCCTCACATGCTACCTGACTCGTAGCCACATATTATGCTCTGCTGAACTGAGTGCAACCGGCCTCTGTTTCCTACTGTACCAAGAAACTATAGTTGACCCAATACTGAATATCACTCCTAATATGCTCTTCATGTCATATGGAATCCCTCCCTAATCTGCATCAGTGAATCCTTGAATATTCACTCCCTCTGTTTGTTTGTACCATAATCCATACTGAGAAGTTCCCCTGAGGTATCTCAACACATGCTTTTCCATCATCCAATAGAGCTTGGTAGGCTTAACCATCATTTGACTAAACTAGTTAACTGCATAGCAGATATCCAATCATGTGTTCACCAAGTACATGATTGAACCCACAAGATTCCTGTAAACAGTAGCTTCCACTATGTCCCCTGAAGTAGCATCCTCCTTCCTCTAGTTACCTGCTAGAGGAGTCTCCATGGGTTTGTTTCTCTCCATGCGGAGTCTCTCGAGTTTCTCATTGGCATACTTGGCATACTTGCCCTGAGACACAAACAACTCCCCATCTCCCTGCCATACCTCCATGCCAGGAAAGTAATGCATGATCCCCATGTCCTTCATCTCAAACTCTCTTGCAAGGTCCTCATTTCAAGACTTGATTAGCTAATCATCACCTATCAGTATGATATCATCAACATAAAGTACAATGATCAACAGTTTACCTTCCACCACTATGTGGTATAGGTTTGCATCCACTTCACTCTTCATGAAGCCCAACCTGGTGAAGTAGCTATCTATCCTGGTGTACCAAGCATGGGGTGCTTGCTTCAGCTCATGCAATGCTCTCTTGAGCCAGAACACATGTGACTCACAGTCAAAGGTCTCAAAACCTTCAGGCTTCTCTATGTCCACCTCTTCCTCAATCATCCCATTAAGAAAGTCTTTCTTCACATCCATTTGATTTATCTTCCAACCCATCTGTGTTGATAGTGCCAATATAGATATTATTGGTGAGTACCTTCCAATAGGAGAAAAGGTCTCATCATAGTCAATCAACTCTACATGTGAAAATCCACGAGCCACAAATCTAGCATTATGCTTCTCCATACTATCATCTGCAGCTTGCTTTACCTTGTAAATCCAATGAGAGCTCACCAATGACTTGTCCTTTGGTTATGGGACCACAACCCAAACACTATTACAAACTATGGAGTCATACTCCCCCACCATGGCATCAACCCGAACTAGTTGCTGCACTTCTTCCTTAAAGGAAGATGGCTCTGTCACAACACATTCACCCATAAGAGCCATGTATCTAGTGTACCTCTCAGGTGACCTCCTCTACCTGCGCTAAGAAGAGGGTGCTCCCACATTCTCCTGTGCATCATCCAACAATTTGTCATGATCAGGCCTTCGTGTTAGGGTCCGACCCTAAACCCATTATTTATGTAATAGGATCGAGTCATAGTTGTAGAGTCAATAAAGCCCATATTAATAATTGTAAGTGGTTAACCCGCATTTAATGAAGGGACCACAATTAGTTGCAAATGGGCCATGCTATTAGATAGATTGTATTAATAAGAACCATGGTATTTCCCCATGGTATTGCATGTATGAATCCTATATAAAGGATAGAGACTCCCCTCAAGGAGTGTCGTGTCTTATTTTGTAATTGAGCTCCGCTCTATTAGAGGTTTCCCCCTCAAAGAGGCAAGTGAGCATTGCTTTCTGAATAATAAAATATTGGCTATTATTTCTCATTGTTCTATGTTTTGGGTATATTTCTTCGCATATTTGGTATTCTGGTATCATCTTGCAAGTTAAGAGCATAATAAGTGGTATCAGAGCGCTTTCTAGGGCCGGTGGGATCTCCAATTTTTAGCAAAAAAAAAAAATTGGCTAGAGACATGTTCCAGTGTCTTTAAACCATGCGATCTATCATTAAGCGCATAAACCTGAAAATTTAGGGAGGCATGCACGCAGGAAATACAAGAGGTGGTCATGCTTGTTGGACTTCCCTGTAACCCCTATGGGTACCCCTTCAAGTAGTAGCACATTAGACAAAACCTGCATGGACTATCTTCCAAGTACCCTCTAGGTATATCAGAAGCCCCCTATCTCCCTTGAAAACTCACCATGGATGAATCATTGGCCGTCTTGATGCTACAGTACACCAAGAATAGCACTCAAAGAGATTATCCGCACGTACGATAGGGTAGTCAGGTTGTACGGCTAAGGGTACGGTTGATCCTCATTGGTTAGTGCCCTGAAAAATTGGGCCAAGTACTACTGTCAAACCCTTATGTATATTGCGATTTGTAGCACCTGACACTCCTGGAGACCATAGTTCCCTGATCTATCTCTGAATCATGCATAATCTTTGCCAGATCAGATCTCGCAAGTGGGGTTTTGTTGCCGCAACAACAATCAGTTACGTCGTTCAGATCTATCAGATCATCCATTCAGATCTATCAGATCCTTCAAATCCATAGCAGCAATCAATTTCACCATTCAGATCACTCAGATCAGCCATTCAGATCTCTCAGATCCATCAGATCCGCCATCCAAATTTGAGTAGTTGTGTGGGTTCCTATACCTAGGCGTGATTTTTGCAGGACTTTTGGCAGCATTGACATTTCTGGGATTCAGCTACTGCAGTATTCCTAAGCAAGGAGTAAAAATTCATTCGAAGTAAAAAAAAAAAAAATTAAAGAAAAAAAAAGTCTGAGACCCCCCGGGTGCTTATTGGTGACTTAGCCCATCAGAATCAGGACGACGAGCTGAGCAAGGTGGTACCATTCAATTGCCAGTGCCAAAAAAATTCGGACGGTCCCAAATTTCAAGTACATCGAATCGGTGCATGGTAAAAACTAGAGCTCAAGCTATGGCGAATGAGAGGATCGGCAAACTTGAATCAACATTGAACGAGGTCGTGTTGCAGCTGCATAACTTAAATGCAACACTCTCTAAGGGCAAGGTGGAGGCACGTACGGAGGCATATATTGGCAATGAAAACATTGAGGGCGAGTCTAGCCAGTCCCTTCACCTCTTTGGCACCCACCAACAATCCCATCCGCAACCACCCAAGCTGGACATGTATAAATTTGATGGCTCTCACCTGGCCGCATGGATAGCACAAATGGAGCAATATTTCACACTAAATTACCTCCTGGATGCTGCGACTCAACTTAGTGTGGGTATCATGTACTTGGACAATGAAAGATGGCAATGGTGGCAATGGCATCAACATTGCTATGGAAGGCCCTTGACTTGGGAGACATTCAAAAAAGCTCTTATGAATCACTTTGACCATGAATCTGATTTTGTGGGTCGTCTCGCTAAGATCCGACAGACAGGAACAATGAACGAATATATTGCCGCCTTTGAAACCTTAGCTTTCTACACTGGAGGTCTACATGATGAGTTCTATGTGGAATGCTTTGTCAATGGTCTCAAAGAAGCCATACAAGCCCACATCCAACTGCACCACCCTAGCTCATGGCTGCAGGCTTGCAGGATAGCTCGTGAAGTAGAACGTGCATTAGCGGCCCCGTCCAATCGCCCAAATTTCATTGCCAAGGGTCACCCCCCACAGGCTCAAAGCACTACCCAAACACTCAAGGTTCAAAAGGTGTCACCAGTAGAAATGGCAGAAAGAAGAAAGCAAGGATTATGTTACTATTGTGATGAGAAATACTCCCCTGGGAACAAATGCAAGGAGCCCAAATTATTTCAAATTGATGCTATTGATCATAGTTCATTAGAGGAAAGCCCCGCCACTTGACGAACCAAAGGAGGAAGAAGAGGACAACCAGCAGGACAATGTACCTGAAGAACCAGTTATCTCGCTACATGCTTTGGCAGGGATTTCTTCACCCCAAACTCTCAAAATTAGAGGTTTTATTAAGCATCGCCCAATATTAGTCTTGATTGATAGTGGAAGTACACATAATTTTATCCATCAAAGAGTCGCGGAAGCAGTGCATTGTTTTGTCCGAGCAATTTCTAACTTCTAGGTCCAAATTGCTGATGGGGGGACAATGAAATGTGAAGGCCGTTGTAAAAATGTCAAACTTCAAATGGGGGATTATCAGTTAAAGACCCACATGTTTTCCATACACATGGGAGGGTGCGACATTGTCCTCGGTGCTGAATGGTTGCACACACTTGGCCCAATCACAATGGATTTCCAGGAGTTATATATGATCTTTAAGTAGAACAACCACACACATACCCTTCGCGGACTCCAAGAGGGAGCTCCCTCTATCATCAGCTCACATCGGATGGAAAAATTATTAAAAAATGGCCACCATGGAGTTATAGGACAATTCAATGCCATCCAGGCCTTTGAACCCAATTCTCTTCATATTCATCCTGAGATGCAACAAATCTTAAACAACCATCTACAAGTCTTTGACAAGCCTCATGAGCTTCCACCCTCGAGAAGGGAACATGATCATAGCATTACTTTGGTCCCAGAGGCCCAACCACCAAATGTGCGCCCATATAGA
Source organism: Pinus taeda (assembly GCA_000404065.3). Lineage (NCBI taxonomy): Eukaryota > Viridiplantae > Streptophyta > Pinopsida > Pinales > Pinaceae > Pinus > Pinus taeda. The sequence goes on along the minus strand of APFE031319749.1, from coordinate 13,527 downwards.
TATATGTTCGCCCAAAAGAATGAAATTAAAAAAATAATCAAGGAACTCTTGGAAGCAGGCATCATTCGTCCCAGCATTAGTCCTCATTCCTCGCCAGTGGTCATGGTGCTAAAGAAATATGGGGAATGGCGTATGTGTCTAGACTTCAGGGCCCTCAATAAGTTGATAGTCCAAGATAAATTGCCCATCCCGGCCTCAATCTAGACGGAGGTTTCTATGGATTTCATTACGAGTCTTCCAAATTTAGGAAACAATCCAATCATCATGGTGGTTGTGGACAGACTTTCTAAGTATGCTCATTTTTGCACCCTACCCCACCCTTTTACACTAACTTTGGTCTCTCAATCTTTCATGGATCAGATTTGCAAATTGCATGGCATGCCCACTTCCATTGTGTCTGATTGTGACCTGATCTTCACCAGTAATTTTTGGTAGGAGCGTTTCAGCTACAAGGTACCCAACTAAAACTCAGTACTTCATATCATCCACAAACTGATGGTCAAACTAAAGCAGTCAACAAATGTCTAGGGACCTACCTTAGGTGTTTCACTTCAGAAAAACAACATCTCTGGGTACAATGGTTACCTCTAGCCGAATGGTGGTATAACACCAACTATCATGCCACCACCAAAATGACTCCATATGAAGCAGTTTATGGCCAACTCCCTCCTTCCCCTACTTCTTATATCAAGGGATGCTCAAAGGTACAAGCAATGGATCAACTCCTACAGAACCGCACAACCATGGTGGCCCACCTTCGAGAAAATCTTCATCAAGCCCAGAACCGCATGAAGCAACAGGCAAGTCATCATCACTCAGAACGCCAATTTCAAGAAGGGGATCAGGTATTTTTGAGGTTGCAACCATATAAGCAAACATCACTCAAAGACAAGGGTTGTTAGAAATTATCTCCAAAATTCTACAGACCATATCAAGTACTTCAACGCATTGGACAAGTTGCCTAGAAGCTAGCTTTGCCACCCAATACAAAAATTCATCTAGTCTTCCATGTCTCATGCCTCAAGAAAGTGATTGGGAGCCATTACAGAATTCAAACCAATCTACCTAAAGTGGATGAAGAAGGATCAATCAGGCTCCAACCTGAATAGGTTCTTGATGCACGAGAATGACACCTGCGTGGCCACACAATCAAAGAAGTCCTCGTCAAGTGGAAAGACACCTCTCCGGAAGATGCAACCTAGGAACCAGCTACTATCCTTCAACAGTTTCCGCAGCTTTATCCTTGAGGACAAGGCTATTCTTATGGGGTAGGGCATGTTAGGGCCCAACCCTAACCCCCTTATTTATGTAATAGGATTGAGTCATAGTTGTAGAGTCAATAAAGCCCATATTAATAATTGTAAGTGGTTAACCCGCATTTAATGAAGGGACCACAGTTTGTTGCAAATGGGCCATGGTATTAGATAGGTGGTATTAATAAGAACCATGGTATTGCCCCATGGTATTGCATGTATGAATCCTATATAAAGGATAGAGACTCCCCTCAAGGAGCGTCATGTCTTATTTTATAATTGAGCTCAGCTCTGTTGGAGGTTGCCCCCTCGAAGAGGCAAGTGAACATTGCTTTCTGAATAATAAAATATTGGTTGTTATTTCTCATTGTTCTATGTTATGGGTATATTTCTTTGCATATTTGGTATGCTGGTATCGTCTTGCAAGTTAAGAGCAGAACACTTCATTTTTATTTTGAAGGATTTTGTAAGATTTCGAAGATACAAAGAAGAGGAAACAGGTGGCGACAACGACGATCAGCTTACGAAAAAGACAACTGGGGCAGAAGACAGGAATAGGCAATTGCAAGATGGTTGTAGCAAGGTGTCATCAAAAAGCAAGGGCAATTGAGTGGACAAGGTGGACGAGAGGCAGCCAAGGAAAGAAAAATTCAAGCGAGAACTGGCAATGCAAGCGGCATAAGGAATACAAAAGGAGAAAGGGGTTGGTTGAGGCTTGATGGGTTGGTGGTAGTGTTCTAGTCATGGACGAGTAGCGAGGAGGATGTGATTGCTTAGAGCATCTGAATTGAAGACTAGAGCAGTAGTTGAGAAGCGGGCTAAGTTTCTTGCAGGCAGTTAGGTCATGTGATCGGGTATTTCATATAGTTAATTGTTGTTAAGGCCAATGTATCATGTACTGCTATCTTGTTGAATTAATATGAATGAAGAACTGGACTGGTTTCTTGGTATAATGTGTGTAATTGCTTATGCTATATGGACTTACTAAAATTTTGAATGCACTTCAAGTCTATGCACATGGTAGATTCATTGTAATGATTAATTTAATGTTAGCCTGAGTATATGCATAGTCGCTTATAGACTAATAGTTGATATATCCTTGACCCTATGTTGAACCCTTCTTACTTCTGGTCGTGACACGCCTTGGATGAGACTCCTTATCAATTGGGTAAGGTGAAAATGTTGGTGTTGTCCTAGACTACAAAAAACCATTGTTGGTCCTTTATGCCGAAACCCAGGGTCTTCCCTTGATGTCACTTTTGTGCGAACAAATTGTTATGTTGTCAGGACCTGAAGTTACAAGAAATGATTCGGAATATGGTGTCGAGGATATTCAAGAAGGATATTAGAGATTGGTGGAATAAAAGAGTAGATCAGTTTATTGCAGAACAAGTTTTTCAAAGGGGCTAACCGATTGCCAAATTGAGTAGAGAGACTCTGTATGCTGAGGATGCGAGTGACCAGTACAAGATATTCTAGTGTAAGTTTCCAGAAGACCTGTATAATTGACTAAGAAGGCTAAAAGTGCAGAGTCAATCAGAGGGAATGACGTAACCTCATCACAACTGGACTACTTCAGACCTTGTATCGCTTCAGTAGTTAGACAACGATCTAACAAGGGTAGTTGACTTTTGGGTACAGACGACAGTGGAGGGGTACATAGTCAAGTTTTCCATACAGAATTATCAATCCTTTTCAAGGGCGGAAGTGGCCTTCAAATTAGGACTAAGAGGAAGGTTGGTGAGGGAAGTGTCGTTGTGGATTAATATGTTCATGGTAGAAGAAAGACTACTACCCTCACCTATAGCAATGATGGTAGCATAAAACCCCAGTACTAGGGGAAGGACCTAAGGGGAGGATGCTACCGATTGGGGAAGAGAGATGTTGCTGAAGGAATGGATGTAGAAGTATGGCAGAAAAATAGATTTGTTAGGGCGCAAAGGAGAGCATTGTTAGCTAACAAGTGACAGGCAAGAGTGGTTTAGAATCTAAAGAAGAGAAAAATGGGACCCCACAAAGTAGCAGCAGTGTTGGGGAGCTCAAAAGAGAGAGAGAGAATAAAATAGGATGTAGAACAAGATAAGACTAGTGATAGGAAAGACAGAAGCCAGGATAACAAAGAGGGTCCTTCCTTACAGGTTGCGGGAATGATAGTGGAGGAACAGATGTCGAGCAGTCGCGAAGAGGAAAGAGAAGAGGAAATGGGTAACGTCATGAGAAGGTTATTTTCCAAAGATGAAACATCCACAAGAGGTCAACATAAATATCCCTAAGGTACAAGTAGCATCCCTCCCAACCTTCCACTGGTGCCTTACAATAATCCAGAAAAATTTGTTGCTAAATTCGCTGAAGCAATACGAGTACACATTGTATATGAGAAATATAAGGTCAGTTTCAATACAGTAAACAATAGGGGAATTGGTGGTATTAGTAATCTTGGACTGCAAGGATCTCAGTAGCCTGGAACCAAAGGATTTGTGTTGTTGGCACATACTCAAATAACCATGGCAGGTTCTTTCACCAAATACCCAGAATTTGTGGGTAGAGGAAATGAAGATGTAGAACAAGGCTGGTATCTCTGCGAAACTAGATGAAGAGCATGTCAGATACCAGACAATGCTAAATCGGTTGAATTCCAGACCACGTTGAGGGAGAGATCTCTATGTTGGTTTATAAAATGGGCATAACAGAACCAGAATCCCACAGTAGATGAAATCAAGAGAGGGTTCATGAAAGAATTTAAAGTACCTCAAACTAACCAATGGGGGTTATCGGAGCTATGGGAAATCAAGCAGAATGAAGGCAAAACTGCTTGGGAACTAATGCAAAGATTTAAGGATGCTATTTCTAAGTTGAGTTACACCCTAGATCTTAATCACTAGAGATAATGGTTCATCAAGGTACTCTTACCCCTTACAAGAACGTCATTGATGCAACAGAAGATCAAGACTCTCTAGGATGCTTTAGAAAAAGCATCAAGTATAGAGGCCATGGCTGGATACCCGCATGAATATCGGAGGGCGGGCGGGACTATAGGATCCATCAATTATGGGCCTCCGAAATCGGATTGCCAACTTAATGGAGAAGGTAAAGGATCTTAAACCAGTTTGACCAGCTAGGCCCAACGTATGGTGCACACACTACATGGTGGAGGGACATGTTACAACAAAATTTCCAAGGTTTTAGGGAATTAACCATTCAGGGGGGAGTGTAGGACCATTAGGAACCCCACCAATAGGAGGAGTTGCAGCAGTAGGGGTGCAAGGAGCTTTCCCCAGACAGAATAATCAAGAATACTGTGAAATTTGTAGGATGTACGGACATCTACCGTGGATGTGCCAAATATTACAAAAGTACTCCAACGACTCTAATAACAACTATTATGAGTTTTGTGCTCTACAACGCATCACACTGACTAGTGTAGGGCATTGGATGCTTTAGCAGAACAACTGGACAGGTCGACGTTCATAATCAATGAGTCCAATAGGGGAGGACAAGGAGGAAATGGAAGAGGAGGAAGAGCGGGAGGAAGAGGTCTCGTAAGGTGCTATAAGTTTGACCGAGAGGGGCATGTCACCAGGTAATGTTCGCTCCCTAGGAGACCATGGTGTTCACAATGTAGAATCAATACGCATGCCACAAAGGATTTCCCATAGCTCATCATAAAGTGGGAGGAAAGGACTAGACAGAGAAGGGCTAACCTGGTTAATGTTGAACCTTGTACAGACTATGATTTTCCCATAACTAATATAAATATAGTTACAAGAGGTGGAAAGAAGACCGGGGAATATCGAGTTATGGTGGACCTTCCCTTGATCGTTCAAGCAACATCCCCGAAGAAATCATACAAGCATGTACAAAAAAAACAATATTATCAGGAGGCAGCTAAATTGTTTGAAGGAATGACCGAGATAAAGGAGAAACAAAAACATAATAACAACACACTCAACAATGCTCACCCAATAGAAAAATGGTTTAATTTATTTCTACAGATCGTAGAGGATGAGCACATGTTGAAATAATTGCACAAAAGTTTAAAAGTAGCATTTCTAGAAGACGAAGAGGAAGTAGAACTACCATCTGCCAACTTACCCAAAAGGCATACAAGGAGAGCGTGGTGGAATAAAAAGAGAATCAAAAAGGAATTCCAAATCAATGCTTAGGTTGCAGGATTCCAGGTCAAAGACATGATGCTGGACCTAGGGTCAGATGTAAACATATTTCCTAGGAAAACATGGGAGGCGATGGGGAAGCCGCAACTGAAGTATTCACTGATACATTTGAGGATGGTGAATCAGTACTATATTCTACCTATTGGAAGGCTAGAAGACATAGAGGTGGATGTGGTGGAAGTAAGGAAATACATTGAATTTGATTTAATTGACATAATGGGTGATAAGGATCCATAGCTAGCACTCCTTGGGATTGACTGGGCCTATGAAAACTATGATGTCATCGACCTGAAGAAAGAACTAATGATCTTTGAAGCAGAAGGAATGCAAGTGGTACAACCCTTGGACCCATATGAAGGACCCAAGTTCATGAAACTTGTATATGACAGGGACGAGTCGGGAATTCTAGACTAGTTATACACACTAACATTAGGTAAGAGAGAGGATTATATAAATCCTACAGCATGAGGATCAATCAGCTGGAGGAGTATTCAAAGCTCAGAAGCTGGTTCAGAAGCTGCATGGGATGCATGGCAGAAAGGGGGATATGAACTTGATACCAGACATTGTGCAAAGATAGGAAGGATAAATTGGATAGGGGCAGAGGTAAGAAACTATCTCAAATTCCATGGTATTGAACTAGTGGACATATTCTTAAACAAGGTAGACAGAGAAGTAAGGGAATATCACAAGGTTCCATTGCTAGATATCACATTACTCGCCACATCGGCAAGGTGGTGGAAGACACACCGTAACACATTGAGTGGATGGGTAACTATAAAGCAAGCCATGAGAGAGAGGTTCAGTAAAGAAGAAGACTGCCCATGAGCTAGAATGAAATATAGAAGTAATTCAGATCCTAAGAGGTACTTAAAACCCTGCATAGAAAATTGGGAAAGAGAAAGGATTCCAAAAGAACTTTGGGTGCATGTATTTATACATACCTTGGGTACCATCCCGCAAGCTTGGTACGTGAAAGAGGAGCTCTGTAAACAAAGGGAAGATTGGAATACCATGGCTACCCAATTCATCAGCAACTTCTCATTCAAGGTTGATGATCAATGCATGAATGAGACATTATATGCTATTAAAATAATCTTGTTCACCCCAGGATAGTTATGGGAAAATTGCGTTGATGAAAATTTCTTACAGTATCTTTATGACACAGGTTCTCCAGAATATATGGCTTGTGATAAGGTAGATGCAAAAGCAGATGAAGATGGGTTAGAAGGATTGAGACATATGACCTTTGAGGAAATAGAAGGGGAAAGGGATATACAATAAAGTCTCGTAGGAGAAGTCGCACAACTACTACCGATGAAATTGAGAAAGAAAAATATTGGAGCAGAAGATAAACCCAAAATGGCATCTGTGGGGGATTATTGGGACGAACAGATGACAAAAGTGATTTTTGACAAGTTGCAGGAATATCAAGGCTTGTTCCTAGCATCAGTAGTAGAGCTAAAAGGGATAAAAGGGGACATAAGGGAGATGAAGATTGTTCTTAAGCCGGATGCCTGTCCAGTAAATCACAGGTTGTATAGGTTAAACCCCAGAGTGAAAGAAAAGGTTAAGAGGGAGATCAAAAAAATGCTAGAGGATGGGATTATATTTTTGGTAGACGAAGCGGAATGGATCAGTCTGATAGTCATACAAAACAAGAAAGATGCGACAGAGATCAAAGTTTGTGTTGATTATTGAAGTCTGTGCAATGCATGTGTGCATGATCCCTTTCCAACACCCTTTAGTGCTGAAGTCCTAGACAATGTAGCAGGCAATGAAGCATATTCATTCACGGATAGATTCTCGGGCTACCATCAAGTACGAATAGCAAAATAGGACAAAAGGAAGACAATTTTCACCACCGAATGGGGGTCATATGCTTACCATGATGTCGTTTGGTTTGAAGAACGCATCGGCTGTCTTCTCAAGGATTGTTATAGCTACATTCCGAGACTATATTCACAGGTTCTTGGAAGTTTACATGGATGACTGGACAATATATAGTCTGCTGAAGAAACACACATGCTTATTAAGGGTCATGTTTGAAAGGTGCTGACAGTTGCAAATTTCCTTGAACCTAAAGAAGTGAATTTTTTCAATTCCGTTTGGAACGTTACTGGGCCACATTATCTGCAAAGATGTAGTGTGTGTAGACGCTGGGAAGGTTGCATTAATTGTTAAAATGGAACCACCACATAATGTAAAGAAACTATGGTCCACTCTGGGCTATACAGGGTATTACTGGTGGCTCATTAGGAATTATGTATCAATCACAGCCCTGATGGAGAAGTTACTGAAGATGATGGAAGTATTCACTTGGACAAAGGATTGTCAAGAAGCATTGGATAAATTGAAAGAGAAAATGGTAAGCACTCTAATTCTTGTGTACCCAGATTGGAACAAAACATTTCATGTACATATTGATGCATCAGGAATCATGCTAGGAGTAGTATTAGCGCAACCGGGTGAGAGAAATATGGATCACCCAGTGTACTATGCCAATAGGAAATTGTCAAATGCAAAAAGGAACTATACGACAACAGAGAGGGAGGCACTGGGGATGGTTTACTCTCTACAAAAATTCAGAAATTACTTGTTGGGAGCGTCATTGAAATTTTTCACAGATCATTCAATAATAAAGTATTTAGTGAACAAACTACTGTTAGAAGGCGGAATATGTCGTTGGTTATTACTCTTCCAAGAATTCACTTTTGGGGTAGCCATCAAACCCGTAAGACTGAATGTGGGGACGAATCATCTATCACGACTAGAGATTGGAGAGAATGAAGGGTCATTAGATCATCAACTACTTGATGTTGACTTATTTAGAATAGAAGTAGTTCTGGACTACCTAAAATAAATTGATGGGCTATTAACAACATGGAACTACCCGAAGGGGTATATACCAACACAGAATTGACATCTAATAGTAAGGGAATCAAACTATCAACTAATCGCAGGACATATCTATAAGATGGGCCTAGATAAAGTCCTGAGACACCACATACTTTTGCATGGACAAGATGATTTGCTCTAGGAATGTCATGTTGGGGTCCCAGGAGGCCATGTAAGAGGAAAAGCCACCGCAAGGAAGATACTACATGCAGCATTATGGTGGCCAACCCTCCACAAAGATTCTAAGGATTATGCTAAGAATTGTGATGTCTGTCAGAGGGTTGGGAAGCCTTCACGATGGGATTAACTCCCCTTAAACCCAGTTCATACAGTGCAGATCTTCAAGAATTGGGCAATAGATTTCATCGGACCCATAACACCACCAACGCGACACTCACACCCAAGATACATAATAACGACCATGAAATATCTCACTAGATGGGCAGAATCAACACCAGTCAAATATTGTACAGCCGACACTGCCGCAAGGTTCATTTTTGAAAATATAATTTCAAGATTTGGATGCCCAAAAATCCTGACAAGCGATCAAGGAACACATTTTATTAATGAAACCATTGAGTCTCTTCTCAAGAAATTTATGATTCAACATCATAAAAGTATTCCATACCATCCACAGGCCAACAGGACTATTAAGGCATTTAATAAAATAATGGAGAAAGGTCTCACGAAAACTGTATCAGCTAACAGGGATGACTGGGATGAGCGTGTATCAGCAACACTATGGGTATACAAAACAACAGTGAAAATACTTCATAAGAAAACACCATTTCAGCTGGTATATGGGAAGGAATAAGTAGTCCCAGCAGATTTCATAGTGCCCAACATGTTTATTTCTCAAGAAACAAAGATGACAGATAATGTGGCATTAAGAGAAAGACCGAATTTCACCAGTCGGTAGAGAAAAGAAGGCAAAAAGCTTGGCATGACAGGCATATCAGAAGGAAGACATTCAAAGTTGGAGATCATGCATTATTATACGACAACAAGTTCCAAAAATTCTCAAGTAAGTTACAGATGCACTAGCTGGGCCCATTCTTAGTTGCGGAAATCAAAAATTCTAGAGCGGTAAGGTTGGCACAACTGGATGGAGAAATGCTACAAGGTTGGGTAAACGGCTTATGCCTGAAACCATTCCACATGCCAAAGAACACACTATCAAGTTAAGGGGGTCTCAAAAATGATCCTGCAAGTAGGTAGTAGTCAATAAAAGTTAGCGAAGTCATTTTAATATTCATTTGAAGTTTGTGTATTTTATCATCTTTTAGCAAGAATAAGCAAAAGCGTCAATACGGTTGCAGAAAAATTTCATGATACCGCAACCCATTTGTGGTAGGGGGAATAGGTAGACTTAATATTCATTCATAGGCATACACTTTTCCAGTTTTTAAGTCACATGTAGGTAGACACTTTTTTAGTCTTAATAGTCACACACTTTGTGTGTCCTTTCCACTGTACGAGTAGTCATTTCCATAATAAGTAACTAATAATGCAACTGTCAAGTGGAAGCATAATCTTTTCCCATTAGGAACAAATATAGCTAATAAATACCCTCCATTAAGGCAAATTTATTAATACATGCGGACCACTCTGTCCTTCCCCTGTCCACGTCATAAATGACAGGTCCAGGTCAGCCGTCGTGGAAAAGCACGGTTAGGATACATGGGGAAAGTTGTCATAGTAATTAATTTCCAAATTCCAGTCAGGAAATGTCGTATCAAGTTTCGTTACTTAATTTGCATGACAATGTAGGAGATACAAAATTTCAACTGCAGGTAGCATAGAAACTCCAATTCTGCTCTGAAGAATAGCAACAACAGAAGCGCAGAAGTTTGAAGCCTCAAGTGATGATTGTCTATAAGAGATGCGTAGCAATGACAAAGGGAATTCTTTTAGTCCTAGATGATAAACTAGATGAGAGAATTGCACTACTGGAAAATCTATATGGAAAATATGACAAATCTACCTTGGTTGACAATGACCTTACTAATTATTTCCAGTTTCCAACACTGAAAAGAGAGTTTTATACAATAGAAATTCAGAAGGAAAATGGCACCTGAACACCCAGATTCAAAGAGGATTTCAGAGGTTTACAGAGGTCGATGTTGATCAATTTGAGAAGTTTACCGATTTTTGACACTTAACTAACTGCAATGCAGTGTACAAAATTACCAGCTAGCAGAATACATGGGGGATCCCTATGGCTCGATAAGGAGTACCCAATTCACATAGACAATATCCATCATCTCACAGGGCTGTCAATAGGAGGAAATGCGGTGAACACAATGTTCTAGGCAAGAATGAAAAGAGAAAAGAAGTAGGGAGAAGATGATTATTATGCAAAATATGGAATGAAAAGCGGCAGAAGGGGAGACAAGATTGACATCATCAGAAAAATCGAGATAAGGTTTGAATATTACATCATATCACGCAATACCATGAGACACTTTACAAGAAATGAATGCACTCTAGACACAGTTTCGGTTGTGGAGCACTGCTGCAATGGAGAAGTGCTCAACTGGTATGCTTTCATGCTAAATGATCTCTTCAAAGCATGTGAAGATATCTACAAGCGAAGTACCAATTTCTTGTTTGGATACATAATGATGTCTATGGCTATGTGGAAATTACGGCCACCAAGGGGGAGGGAGATGATGCATATTACTAAAGGATAGTCGTTAGCGTTCCGGTATGAGCCATGGAGAGCTTTGGGGAACCAAAGTAGTAAAGAAATTAATGAGGTAGCTTTCACTGAATGGTATGAGTTGATGTTGATTGCAATCAGGTCGACGAAGAGAATACCCAAACCACTTCTGGATGAGTTCTCCGAGGAAATAAGGTTTGGAGCCTCACATGGGCACACTTACCTTTGAACCCGATGTGTCCATCCTGACACCTTCAAGATGAGGCCACAAATGTTTTAATTGAAGCGGCACTCCATACTGAGATTGGATCGTGGTCGAGGGTCGCTTGCAAAATTACAGAGGGAAAGTACTGATATCTTTTTGGCAGATTAAAGCCACAGTTGCAAGCAGAAGAAAGCAGCAAAAAGAGGCCAGCTGAAGATGATATACACCCAATGTTGATGCAAATGGAACAACAAATGTTAGCGATAAGGAAAATGAATGCAAGCTTTGATGAGCACTTAGGTGAGACTAACCAGCCCATTCAGTTTCAAGGTTCTACTATGTTTTCACCGATAATTACAACTCCGTTGGCCATGGAAATTCCCACTAGTGGCACTAGAACCCCATCTCATTCAACAGTCCCAAAACCTAAAAAGAAAAGAGTAGTTAGGAACCCGACAATTAAGAATCCAAGGACTACCCCAAAAATTCACTTCGTCGACCTTACTGATGAGGTTAGACAATTAATATCTGCATCCCTGATTGTTGAATAAATTCTCCCAAAGACCTCTACCATTCCACCTCAGTCACGGATGACTAGCCACTACAGATATGGATGTTGATTTGATAGAGTTGTTTAGCGGGGCCACTTCTGGTAGTGGCACCCAACAAACCTCATTAGTCTCTTTACTTTTTGCGTCTGACCCACTCCAGGAGAAAGGACGGATCACAACCCTTCCGCGGGAAGGGGGGGCGAACTGTACCAACCATTATTCCCTATAAGTTTCCGAGTGGTCCATAACCCTAATATCGTTCCTCCCACTCCCCAGTTCACCCCACAATCATAGCCATTTCATTCACCCACCTCCCATTTCGAGAAATCCATTTCCAGTGGCCTACTAATTCAAAAAAAAAATCCAAAACCAAGCACAAGGAAGGCTGACATCCTACAGCACTGGTCCTCGGCACATTTGTTTGCATTTATTCAATAAGCGACACAAAGGGCCAAAATAATACACAATTATCTGGCCAGGGAGCACGAGCAACAAAAGCAGCAGTTGTAGGAAGTAACAAAGGAAAGAGATGAATTGTGATAAGAAAATATAGATTTGCAGGTGCAGGTTGATCAGGTAACAGAGAAGTTTGGGTCACTATGGCCAACAATCATAGGTTCCAACATAGAAGCTCCAAATAACATTATAGCCTGCACACTGGTGAGTTGCTATGATCACATTCAAGCAGCATGTTCAAATCTAGCAACAACCAACGATGATATGAAGAAGAAGCTGGAAACAGGAAGATCAGCGTTGCCAGACCTGGTTGAAATATATGCTAGAAAAAATATATGGAAATATCAACGAAGTGGAAGCCAAGAAGCAAGCACTCACTGAGGCACTAGCAGACGAGTATGCCCTGATGGATAGAGTTCATGACTAGCTAAGAAGCCTTGCGCTAAAGAATCAGTTAGTGTACCCTGGAAGTCTGCAACAATAGTGAATAATAGTGGGACCATCTACAGAGTAAAAAGACAACCGAATTAACGTCCAACACAGTCGAAGACTTCACTAAATACGTTGACATGATCATTGTTGGATGGGAAGCTACCCTCCAAAAATATAATGAATTTAGACAGCAAACGACCACTGTTGTTCCTCAGATAGGGCCTTCGTTTGGAAAAGAATAACAATAAGCGGAAGAAGGCACAATGGGAGAAGAAACCACCCAACAAATGACAACCGAGACAACGGTAGCATTAGCTCATCAGCTGGAAGAACCGTCTAGTCAATTTAATGTCTTAAATTTCTCTACATAAAATATCAATCCGGGTATCGTAAACTGATGAAGTGTGGTGCACTATATGTGCTTAGTTAACCTTTCTCTTACTTCGTTTTTTTATAGTTTATGTTGTTTTTGGGGTTTTGTTCTTGTTGGTTTTCCAAACAATGAGCTAATGACTATGAGACCCAGTATCCTTGCTGCTTCAGCAAAAGGACAAGATTATTCTATCATGTCATTAGTCCAATAAAAATAAAATGCAATAACCAAACAATGAGCTAGTGACTATGAGACCCAGTATCCTTGCTGCTTCAGCAAAAGGACAAGATGATTCTATCATGTCATTAGTCATTAAAACGCTATGTGCATCACTAATCTACAATCAACTTGAAAGCAATTTATGTACAACTAATATACATAAGCATAACAAAATTAAATGCAAAATTTAAATGACAACTATACAAGGCAGGGGCCCTCTGCCACCTATGAAATCAAAGCAAAATTGAACACACTTGCATGAATTAAAATTGCATGAATGAAAAATCTAATCTATCAAACTTGAAA
>APFE031319744.1:54509-96071 GCA_000404065.3 Pinus taeda | reverse complement strand
AACGAGAATGGAACCATAATGATAGTCATCTATTATTAATAATTCAACAAAGGAGAATACAACCAGCGTCCTGACGTCAAGTCCTCCTTTGGCTGGGTGCTCAACTACACAAGTCTTGTAAAAACTTGAAGGGGTGAGGGACAAGCTCTCTCTCTCTTTAGTGACAAGGTCTCCGTACTTAGGTAAAGCCTTATGGATACAAAGAAGGCTTCTTGCAACTCCAATCTTTTGATATCTTCCCTTCAGCACAAGTATTGCCACTAGAGTCAGAACTAGAACTAGAACTAGCTTGCTCAAGCCATGGGAACAAGCTTTTATAGAGAAAAAGGAAGAGATAAGGTCAATACCCCATAATCATGGATTTGGCTTCATCACTTGGAAACTTCCATGGAATGGTGGCAAACTACTTTCCATCCAAGGGGATTCGAAGCCAAACCATCCTCACTCAACTTGGAATCAGTTTGGTGAATGAGTTGGACAGAACCTTCGAAGGTTTGAGTAGTTCAAAACTTTTCCCAAAATGGTTGGCGCGATTGCGACTCTGGGACAGAGCGCTAATGGCGCGCCCTTTCATTAGGATTTTCCCCATTCGCGCAGGCATAACACAGGGCACCGGCGCTAATGCAAAAGGGCTGTTTTTAAGGGCAATGAGCAGGAGATGTCTTAAGGGCATATGAAGCTCATGTTTAGAGGTGAATAAGGCAAGTGGTTTCAAGTCTTGTCACTTCTCACAAGTCCCAGAATGGGTCCTCCAAGATTCGGGAGAGGGGTAACAGGGACGGTGACAAACGGTGACAAATTACTGTGTAACAGGCTTTCGAGCTTTGAACTTACCGGGATGTACACTAATATGCAGGTGAGGAATTTGATCAAAGAATAATGGAATATTTCATCAAATTGATCAAGAAAAAGCACGGAAAGGATATTAGTAAGGATAGAAAAAATGAAATAAGACATTCAATGTGTTCCTTGTTATATAGATATAAACAAAACATCTAAAGAAAAGTAATTGCACAATGATCCAGTCCAAGAAAACAAGGTTTTCCACAAACCAATTAACTCTTCTAGAAAAATTCAACAATTCCAATTTAATAATCCTATCGGCCTCTCTTTGTACATTTTGGGACAATTGCTAGTTTATATATATTTTTATAAATTAGTAATAATTTAGTTAATTTTTTTCTCACAAACTAGCAATTTAATATCTAGTTCAACTATACTTTTAAAATATATTATTTTTATTATTATAAAGATTAGTTTTCTATTATAATGGATTAAAGATAAATTTTTAAAAGTTTTCTCTTTAGATTTTGTCTTCAAACACATGTTGTAATATTTATGGTTCTGCAAGTGGAAATAGTTCAAGAGAGCCCTCTACTTTTGGCTCTATATCCAATGGAGATCAACTCAATCTCCACCATCTTGTTACCCAACCATGAAAACAATAACCCAATAATTGTGTGGAAAATGATACAATAGATCCCAAATTTGAGGTCTACACACGTCACATCCAAGAATATATACAATGTATGTGGGATCACGTACTCATCCAGAAAATGCAAAGGCTAAATCAAACTTGAATTTGGTGCCAAGTGTTTCTTCACTATTGTATTTTCCAACCTAGAGGATCAAACATGGGTATTCAAGAATGGATTATGTGAGAAATGGAATCTTTTTTGATCACTATAAATATTAAGGAATGACCAATGTGAGCAGCTAAAGCTTATGAGCAACTACCTATGAACCATAGTATTCGAGAATGTTAATGATGAATGCTTGGTTTTATGTTTCATATTTTTCTTGTTTTTTCTCTCTCCTCATTTCTTGAATGTGAAACAAATGCTTGGTTGTATGTTTCATATTTGTCTTGTTTTTCTCTCTCCTAGTTTCTTGAATGTGAAATCTCCAAACTCTGTTTCTCGTCTCATTGTTTTTTCTCATTTCGTTTCCCCTTTCTGGTTTCTAGTAACATAGATTTCAAGCCCTTCCTTCTACCTTTGGTTGAATTTTTTCATTGCTCTCAACTCCAAAAGCAGGTGATAGAAGGGATGGGTAGAAAGCTTGGTACCCGAGATAGAGTTAAAGAGGAAGAAACATTGATTCAGTCACTGCAAGATTCCTCTTGTGGGGTAAAAGGATCACAACAAGGCCACAGTAAGCCCCCGAGAGAGAACGAAGATTCTACCGCATGCAGTGCAGTGGTAACAATCAAAGTATGGTGCAACATCGTATATTAAGGTCCACTAATGAAATCATATTAGAAAAAATCTAAGCATGAAAATATATTGAAACAAAAACAAAAGGGAAACCCTCACTAACTCGTCAAGCCCTTGCTCAATAATCGGGCAACATTTGGGTATGAAAAATCAGGGATCCCTTCTTCAAAGTCCCTGGTTGCTTTTATAGATGTCTTCATATTGATGGATGGCTTCGACCCTCCTTGAATGGCCATTGGATGAGTGCTGAGCAGTTGCGTTCATTAAACTTCCTGGAAACTGTTTGAAATTTTTTTAATTTAAAACTTTCATGCAGAACTTTGACTTTCGCATTTTGTAATTTGGTGCATATGTTTTCTGCTCATGCCACATTTGTTTAAATAAACTACATATTTATTTTATTTTGATTATGTTTCTCAACTATGGTCGTGGATTTATCTTGGACAAGTAATGAAAATAAGATATTTTCCAGGGAATTGAACATATGTTTTTTCATCACTTATATCGATATACTTTGACAGCACGGGCATGGAAACCCGAACCTATCGATTCATCGCACTATGAATGATAGGTACTTTCCTAGCTGTTGAGCACAACACATAGCCCATATCATTCAAAGGTATATTGGTGTTATTCTTTCACCTTGAGATGGATATATATTTGTTTTATTGCAGCAGGGAAACAACTGCTACATTACGATACATCAACTATCTCAAAGGCAAAAACTAGTTTTCCTGTACAACCACGTTGAAAGTAACAAGTATCTTCCAATGTGTCATCATAGCAACAGGTTCCATTTTCCTAATTCATTGTGTTTCTCATTCTAGTGGTTGCCATTATTGTGCAAGTTTCTCCTGTCACTTTTTGCCTCCATGAAAGTTGATAAGAAAATGTTAAGAAAATGCTAAATGTCAAATTTTAGCAGACATTCTGAAAACCTTTTTGATCCATTTTCTAACATGGTCCACAATCTGCTTTGATAGTACTACGATGTATCCCTTCCAAAACTTGATTGTCTTTCATAGCTGGACAACTAATTTGATAAATGATCTCTTTAAATTTGTCTTGGACTCGAACGTCATTGGATGTTCTTGAAGATGGGCCAAGTGTTCACCCAAAACGTCCAAACGTATCAATAACAAGACATAGTGTAATAGAAATATTCATCCTCATCCAATTATTAAATGCAGAAATATTCCTCTAAAAGCCTGGATTTCCCATACATTGGGGTTATTACTTATATAACCCTTGGTTTTAGTTTCTCTTGCATGTTTGGCGATTTAGCTGGAATATGTCAAAATATAGAGTTCCTTGATGTCTTCACTCCAACTTCTTGGATGTCATCTCAAAGAAAGGCTCAAAGGATATTCCAAATATTATCTTTAGAGGTGGCCATTTCGACCTGAAAGGTCGAGTATCCATGCCATTAGTCACACTCTTCTATGCATGTCTACATTACCAAGCAATTTATCATCAATAAACATTGTTGCAAGACAATAATTGTTCAAATAAATTTCTGAGACATTCTGGATATTTAAAGAGATTTCCTTATAAAGCTCAAGTTCAGCAAAGCATCCAACATATGGATCATGAAATAGTGGATCCTCACACTAATATATTCACCATGGGACTGAGACAAAGATATGCAAATTGTAAACTCCCTCATGTAGATGAGAAAGTGGTGTTGGAAACTCTTCATGTTAGAATTGACAGTCTTACCATATTCAAATGGTGTCCTTCCTCAATGTAAACAATTCTTCAATAATATGGCCACTCTGCCACATGTGTCACTTCTCCCAATCCTCAGCTTAATTGGCACACTGCACCTATGCATTTCATTCGACAACGCGTATGTCTTGGGGCTTTATATCCACTGTAGTGGGCCTTCATCCCTCTTCTATTACAAAGCAAACTTCTCAGGGTAGGGGAATCACAACTCCATTCCCTCCCTCATTTCAATGCAACACGAAAATCTTTTCTTGCTCTCTTTCCATTTCATGGTAATTCTTCACTCAGAAATCTCAATTTTAAGCCCTTCCTTCCACCTTTGGTTGAATATTTTCATTTCTATCAACTCCAAAATTAGGTGATAGAAAGGATGGGTAGAAGGCTTGGTACCCAAGCTAGAGTTAAAGAGGAAGAAACATTGAGTCAGACACTAGAAGATTCCTCTCGTGGGGTAAAAGGATCACAACAAGGCCACAGTAAGCCCCCGAGAGAGAAAGAAGATGCTACTGCATGCAGTGGTAATAATCAGAGTATGGTGCAACACTGTATATTAAGGTACCATTATCATCCCCTCAAGACTTCGATTGTTGAGGAGAGAGAAAATATTTTAAAATTAGAATCTGGAAATTTGAGGCTATAATTAGCAAAGTGGAAAGCTTGCTCAATTTTGTTTAGAGACCTCGTGAGCAAGTTACAGATGCTGATACACTTTTTGATCTTACATCCACATTCCTCGCTACTGTTAACAAATCACAAAATAATGATGGTGATACTCCAGTTGATTTTATTAGTAGTGATATTCTAAGAAACTATAGTGACCAGGCATATGGAAGCAAGTCTTTGGAGGGAAATGACGATAAAACCCAAATATCATGGAGAAATATTGGGCTTTTAGCTGCTTCTGTTTTCCAGCATGTGGCAGGAATTCGCACTATGCTTGGACCAATGGATAATGAACCCAAGCAAAGGAAAGCTATAGTACAGAGAAAACAGACTAAGCCAACAGAAAGCACTCGACCTGAAGCAATGAAAGAGTCCCCGGAAGATGAAAATTTAGAAACAAACAAGAATATGGCAAGCATATTTAACATTTTGTGAAAACAGAAGTAATTCAGATTAGAGAATTTGGTTCTAAATAGAATATCATTTTCCCAGACAGTAGAAAACATATTTCCGTTATTAATTCTAGTAAAGGATGGTAGAGTTGAAATAAATGTCGATGAAAATGGAAAACATTTTGTTGTCCCCAAAAATGCTCCCACAGCTACAGAAATGGCATCTGGAGAAGCTTCTTACAACCAATTTGTTTTTTGATTTGATTTTAAAGACTGGAATTTGATGATGGAAGTTGTTGAAAGTGGTGAGGAGTTGATTCCTCACCGAACCAATCCACTTATGATTCCTTGTTCTGAGAAGGCTGCAGAGATTCCTACCAGAGAGATTTCAAGAAACAGGGGTAGAGTGGTACTTGCAAATCTTGAGGTGCAGGAGGATGAATGTGGGAGTGATGATGGTGGTGGAGGTATTCAAATACCAGCACCAAAGAAGCGAAATAAGTGTCTCCTATGACTTTTGCTGATTTTTTGGGTGCTTTTTGCTAGAAACTATCTTTGTTTCTATCAATGCATTGTAATTCATACACGAAGCTAATCTTTAATTTAAGCAATCTGGTATATAAACAATGCTATCTTGTTCTCATAATTATTTATAATTAATTTTACTAGCAATGTAAACCCCCGGTCATGTCGTACACCACTTTAGGCATGGTTCCAAGGCCTGGACAGAAGACTAGCATCACGTAAAAGGAAATTATTAATGTAAGATTTCAAGTTTGATATGTTAAACCATGATTAGTCTCCTTATGGCAGTATGTTGTAATTTTATGTTTGAAAATTATTTTGAGATACCACACAAGAACAAAGTTTCCGATTGTGTAGTTGGTTTAATTTTAGAATACATAGAGATGAGAGTAGGGTAAGGCCAAGCAAAATAGATGTAAACACAAAGGTTCAAAAAACTAGCTAGCAGCCCTTACCATACCCAAACCCTTTTACTGACACTACAGGGATAGATAGATCCACCCAGAGGCATGTGGAGAATAAGTAGGGATATGCATGCTCTAGATTGACTAATTGCTTGAGCCTAGCTCAAGCAGGCGCAACTAGTAGATGGAAAGAGATTGGGACTATATATCTATTAAGTATGTGTATATGAAATTCATTATGTCCCCTTTTGATTTTCAACGTGGGAGGAATGCAATGGAGAAAGGGAGATCGTATTTGTCCTCTATATCCCACCTATCAGGACAATAGGATAAGTCCCAATAATAAGATTTGGGTTCACTCATAAGTATATGATTGTAAAAGGTTATCATGAACTTTATTAAGCTAAGTTATACTTTAGTTGAAGCTTCAAGCAAGATACTCAGCCTCTTTTCAACCCTTCAGTCTTCCTGGAATAGCTACTGAACAACCCTATTTAACCCACTTTGAATGCCTCTTCTTGTTGAGATCTTAAACTTCAAAGTTTAGCCCTTCTCCCTACAAGGGAACCCAAGAACAACACTCAAAACAACCTCTCTTTCACACGTACCTACAACAAAACATAAGACTTCCACGTTGCTTCTAGTGCTTCTTTCTTGTTGTCTTATGGATCCTTCTTACAGTGGTTAGGGCCTCCCTTTGACTGTGTCCAGGGCCTCTCTGAGTGATGCTTTAGACCTTCCTTGACTACGGCTATATGCTTCTTCTTGATGGCTGATAAGGGCCTCCCTCTTGCTACGGATTAAGTGCTCCTTTGTTGTGGATAAGAGCCTTCCTTTTGTTGCGTATCTAGCCTCTCTTGACTATGTATTTATGCCTCTCTTGACTGCATCTTAGGCCTCTCTCTAGAGTGCATCTTAGGCCTCTCTCTTGTTTTGGCTAAGCCTCCTTTTGACTGCGGTTAGGGCTGCCTTTTACTACAGCTAGGGCTTCCTTTTCGACTATGGCTAGAGCTCCTTCAAGACTGTGTCTAGGTCTCCCTTCATGACTGCATCTAGGGCTCCTTTGTGACCGCAACTAGGGCTCGCACTATTGCAGCCTACTAGCCTCGCGCTTCCCAGAGACTCCTGCACTACAATACTCTCTGTCGTTTCATCAGCACCCATCTCTACCCACATCCGCCAATCCTGCTACTCTCTCTTCGGGGCTCCCGTAGCAAGGTATAATACAAGAGGTTGGGTACCTCAAGTATCTGCCCCTCATCGCCTGTAGTCCTCCTGACTATAGCTCGATGTCTCCCCACCTCTTCTCTAGATGTACATGAGCACTCCCTGTAGTCCCTAGCATGCCCTGGGACACTACAACATGAGCACTAGTGCATTAACTATGCTAAAAAAGGTCACTTTCTTGTTAGTTTGACCATGAATATCTCTTCTACAAAGCAATATTTCTTAGCTTTGTTTATGTTAGTGGTTTGATAAGAACATTTCTACAGTCTCTTCACTGAATTTCTTAAAGTTTTTACATTTATGCTTTTTTGACAAAAAAGGGCTAACATTTTACCCTAGCTAAGTAAGGATTCTTTAAATAACCTTCTAGCTTGGTTCCTTTTTGTTCCATCTAAGCTTGGAAAAGTGTCATGAATTTACATTGAACAATGTAAGAATCTAGTCTTCTCCAGAAACAATCAAGCCAACTCTTTCATTTTGCAAATTACCTACCAGTTCTGGACATATTCTTTGAAATTTTTATGCTGAAGGTGTTGGATTTAGGTAAGTGATATAGAATGCACACCTATAGTTCTATTGTTCACCTATTAGACTAGTGAAAATTATAGGCAAAATTGGAAGGGTTGGACATGACTGTTCCAACCATACTCTTATTGACCTGCAATACATATATTCATAACACATACCTACAATACTATTGTTCAACTATTTTGCTAGTGCATATTGTAGGCAAATTGTCAATGTTGGACTTTGTTGTCTCAAGTTCACACACCAGCGTTAAAGATGCAACATATTGTGTGCATCCTTAGATATGTTTGACAATGCAAGCTAACTGTTTAAATAAATGCATGTATAAATCTTCTATATTAGCAAAATAACCATCAATATCATTTTCTAGAATTTTGGGCTGAATTCACAATAGTATGCTAAAAAGTGTCATTTCAATGTTTGGAAATAGGATATATAAATGTGTGATATATACTCTAAATATTTGGGTTATCTCCTTTTCAAATATGAGTTTTTTTAGGCTACATGTTAATTGTTTGAACTTTGAACTTTGAATAAATCCCTGAATGGACTCCGTAAATACTCGAATGAATGGACTTCATAAGGCAGTGGTACCATAAATGGTGTTATTTCAAAGATTTCCATATTTTCACAAAATACAATGTCCTCAATAAATACTTATATCTATAGATACTTATGTTTAGGATTATATATGTGTGGAGCGGTTCCTTTATGTTTTACTATAATCCTGATGCTGACAAGCTTTAGCTCATTTTTTTCATCAATTGTTCATAGAATATGCAAAAGATTTCATTGTCAATATGTGGCAAAAATTACATTTCTCCTCATTTATTTTTTATTGTTTATGACAAGATAATCATGTTGCACGAACGAGGTATCCTACAATTTGTTTCAATTTGTGGATATTTTTTTCCTCCCATTTTTTTACAAGGATGTAGATTTGATTTTCATGTTGATGGTTTCTGCATGTATCTTATCTAGCCCTAAATGTTGGTAATGTAGCGGATCTTGAGAAGTAGTTGTGGAAACAGACTATCAGAGGTTAATGTTAAAATACCACTTCCACCTGGTATCAAAAAAGTTTTAAGGGTAAGTGACATAAAGAAGAGTTATTTAATGATAGGGTTGAAAGGGCAACCTCATGTCCTAGTTTTAAGTCATTTATTTGCATTTCTTAGCTCTAAGTCATTTGTTTTTTAGCTTTACCAGAACAATTATTTCACTAATCCAACATGCATGGAGTGTATTTCTCACTCGATGTTAGCTACTTGACATGGTTGATATAACATTCAATTCTAGGCCACTTTTATTTTAAGTCAGATGTTTTATTGATTAAAAGGATGTTCATATTTTGATTGCTTGAAGCTTGATTTAACTTTTTTTATAAATTCCACGTGGATGTTATTTTTTCAGGGTGAGCTCTTTGCACCAGTAAGGTCAGATGAGTCCTAGAACATAGGTATACAACAAGAACATCTTTGGCCTTTGTTATGTATCTATTATTCTTTATATCATTGATGGATGGTTTTGATTATGTAAAACAGAGGATGGGAAGGTCCTACAAATTCTCTTGACAAAACAAAATAAAATGGAGTGGTAGAATTGTGTTTTAAAGGGTGAGCCAAAAATCAGTACTTGAAAGGTAGAATTTGAGAATGACAAGCTATCATATCTGGATCTAGAATAGGCTGTGGAAAAAAAATGATGGTATTGACGAGTCTTCCCAGAAAATAAGCTCTAATTGTTAGACCACTGCCAAAATTTCAGTTATCTGCAATGGAAATAGTGACCCTAGCTTTATTTGTATGAATAATGACTTTGGCCATTGTCCTATTCATTTCCTATGAATGATTTTGATTTTCAAACTCCAACTAGTTTGTTGTTAAATTAAGTAAAGATTTGACGACAAACTTATAGTTTTCAAATCTCTTTTGTAAATCTATTTTCTTGAGAAAAATTGTTTTTTTACTTTAGATACTATAGATTGCTAATGTGTGACATATGCTATGATATAATTGCCTGGATAAATAGACAGAAGTGTTGTACAACATAGTCTTTTTTAAATCTAAAGAAACAATATTTCCAAATACAAAGTTTATTAATTAAGAACATCTTTTAGACTTCTTTGCTAAGTTATGATTATATTTCGGTAGGGGATTTTGTGTACGCTGACATTGTGTTGTCTCTTTGGTTTTTGTCAGGTAACAATGGTTAATAAGGAGTGTGTTCTTGAGCAGAAGGCACACATCTTATTCTACTATCAACAGGAAACTCGATGGTTTTCAAGCATGGAAACAAAAATGTAGATGTTAGTGGGATATCCAAAGTCCGTGTTGGATGAATTTAATACTAGTGATGATTTTGATTCCTTGTCGGATAAATAATGTCATGAGTCAAATTCAAATAAATAGAAGCAGCTCAAGAATGAAGGTGAAGCTATTGCTTTCTGTCCAAATCAATTTCTTTTATTTGCTGGTTGTTGTCATTGTGGTCTCGTATATATCCAAATTGGGTTGGTTTTGTAAAGGAATCAATATATATATTATATATATAATATAATAATAATTATATATATATTATAATATATATATATATAATATATAATATATATATAATAATATAATATATATAGTATATATATATATATTATATATATTATATATTATCATATGGTCGTTCAGGTATATGTATTAATTACATTTGCACAGAAGTTTAGATATCATTCATATATCTAAACACCAAACAACAACAACATTGAGATTTTTCTTTCACTCAACCTATAACATATTGCATTTGTCTTCATCAATGTTCTTATTCCATATGTTATCAACTTATAACATTTCCTTTGCAATATTTGGTGCATTTTCTAGTTATAGGTCATTTATAGATTATAAATGTCTTTAGACTTTCACTTCTAATTGAGTATTCAACTGAACATATTTATTCTCTTATACAAAATTATTTTTCCCTCCACCCACTTTTCATAACTTCCATAACCATTAGGTAGGGACCTGCAGCTTCAATGTTACTTTGCTTGTTTAGTAAAATGTTTTCGAGACTTTAATTTATTGAAAGTTGTAGAATTTACAATTTATGAAGTTTTAAGGTCTAATTTTAAAAGTCTCATTCTTTAAAGGGTGCTAGCTCAATGGAAGAGAACCTGCTTTACAAGCAGGAGTTTGGTGGTTCGATTCCATTGTGCCCTAACATGATCCATATGGAATGAGCTTTTGACCATCACCAATGAGCTTTGGTGACATTTTCAACCGTCACAAAAATATGAAATGGTGACGGTCAATGAACATCAAAATATATATGCATCAATAGTGACGAACCTCAAAGGTCTGTAACCATAAATCGTTGTTGTTGATATGAAATGGTGACGGTCGATGTCCATCATTGTAGTCATTATTCGTGACAGACCTTGAATGTCACCACAACACCTATACTTATGGAAATGCGTCTTTTGGTGAAGGTCAACAAATGTCACCATATATATGCACCAATAGTAACGGCCATGAAAGATCCATCACAATAAATCATTGTTGTTCAAATGAAATGGTGACGATCACTATCCATCATTATAATCAATATTCGTGATGGACCTTTAGTGTCACCATAACACCTATACTTTTGGTGACGCCACCTTTGGTGACATTCAGTTTTTTGTGACAGAAGTTATGGCCCGTCACCATTGCTAATATGAAATGGTGATGGTCGTTATCTATCATTATAAATCATTATTGGTGACGGACTTTGAATGTCACTACAACACCTATACTTTTGGCGACGCCACCTTTGGTGATGTTCAGCTTTTGGTGACGGAAGTTATGGTCCGTCACTATTGCTCATATGAAATGGTGACAGTCACTATCCATCATTATAAATCATTATTGGTGACGGACTTTGAATGTCACTACAACACCTATACTTTTGGCGAAGCCATTTTTGGTGACATTTAGTTTTTGGTAACGAAGGCTCTTTTGACCGTCATCAATGAGCTTATGGTGACATTTTTTGCCCCTCACCAACGTCCTTTTTCTTGTAGTGAAACCTATGAACACCATTAGCAAATACCTAAAATCTGTTAAAGATCCCATTGATCCTAAACTCCATAAAGGGGTTTACCTAGTTCCTTGTTCTTGTGGCAAAACCTACATTGGTGAGACCGGTCGATCAATCTCAACTAGGATACAAGAGCATGCAACTGACATCAAACATAACTGGTCCAAAACATCACATTTGACCGAGCACTCCAATAAATCCAATCATCATATATGTATTGACAACTCCTGTGTTGTAGACAAAATTTATCATTATCACCATAGGAAATTCAGAGAAGCCATCGAAATAGGTAAACACCCTAACAACCTTAACCGCGATGATAGCTGGAAAATTAGTGATAATTGGATCCCAACTCTCACCTCTTAACCCACCTTCGCCTAAGTGTTCCCTGCCCTCTTATTTGCACTAGGCCTACATTCACTTATTCATTCCTCAAATCATCAAGAATAAATAAAAATTATAATCACCAAATAATAGAATTTAATCAAACAACTTTAATTTGATCATATTCAACTCTAGAAATATAATTCTTTATAAATTAATTATCAATAAGTGCATAGAAATATAATTAAATTTACAACATACTTAACCAACATCATTCACTAAACATAAGTTTTTATTTAATTTAATTTAACAAGATTTAATAAATTCATGACATAAATTAATTTATTAAGATATAATAATGAATTGGGTTAATCATTATTAGTTACTAAGTATTAATTATTATTTATTTTAATCATTCAAACATAACTTAAAATTAAAATAATCATATATTTAATAAAAATTAAACAATAATTATCATTCAAACATAACTTAAAATCAAAATAATCATATAATTAATAAAAATTAAGTAATAATACACATAATTATTAATTAGTTTAAAATCACTAATTAGTATTAATGAATTAATAAATTTATAATCCTAATTTTAATATTAAAGAAGAAGAAAAAAACTAGACATTTAATTAGGAACTAAAAATAAAAATAAAACCAATAATTAAAATAAAAAGTAATTGTATAATTAACAACAAACTAGAAATAAAAATAACTATATAATTAACAACAAAATTAAAAATAAACAAATATGAATTAAACGTGTCAGCTAGTATTCATTTCCAGACCAACCCTAACCCTTATTTATCAACCCTATTGAGTTTTGACTTATTGATTCTTGGATCTATTCCTGAAGATGAACCACAGAGGTTGGTTCGAAACATCAATTCTAAAAAACATGAATGCAATGACTGTGGAAGATAACACTACAAAGTACAAGAGATCAAGAAGCTTCAACACATAAAATATATTGAGTTGTCAACATCAGTATTCAAAAAAATATTCTACATCAACATGCAATTCAACATCATTCACTCAAGGAAATCACATTAGGGAAGTTGTCATCTACATAAACAACATTTGCATCAATTCAACATCAACTTTTGGAAAATATACTTGCAACTTTTTTGTACGAGTCAACTCGAAACAAAATTGTAACTTGAAAATCATAATTTGTGAGTTAACATGTAATCAAATTCAAATAAACTTGAGTTGATTTGTAAGGGTGCATTCTCGGTTGAAATCGACACCCAATATTCTAATTGATAAAGAGTTAATTAAGTCAAGTGAGTCCATTGTTTTCAACTAAGTCATCAAATTCATTTGAACATGTCATTCAAATCATTGTAATCACTTTCTTGGCTGCACTTTTGATAGTATTCGACACCCTTGTTTTTCAAATAAGCTCAATCAAGTGAGCGAGTTCAAGTGAGTAAAAGGTGCGAGTGAACAAGTTCAAGACATCAAGTGAGCATGAAATTCAAGAAACAATCAAGCAAACATCAAGCGAGTGAGTTCAACTCTAAAGAAAGTAAGCGTGAAATTTAAGAAACAATTAAAACAAACATCAAGCGAGATAATCAAGCAAATTCAAATAAAAAAGAAATCGAGCATGAGTTCCAACATTCAATTAATAACATAAGTAAAAGCGAGCATGAAATTTAAATGATGATCAAGCAAACAAGTTTAGTCAAGCAAGTTAAAAAAATCCAGCAAGTGTCAAAAGAAAGAGAGTGTGATTTCAAGCAAGCAAGTTCACATGGAGAAAAACATTCAATTGTTACAGGTTCTTAACAATCTAATCTTATCAACTGCTGAAGACATGGTGCAAATCAGCAAAGCAACTCTTGCTGATATTTCAATGAATTTACATCAAGCACATGAGACAATTGAGTTTCTTCAACTAGAGTCACAACTACAAAGAGATGAGTTGCAACAGAAGAGTAATGTTTTCAAGTCATTCAACCATATAGATGAAGATAAAGATGTTGATTCCAAATCACTCATCCAAACAAATTCGAGTGTAGAAGTTGTCCATGATCAAGTTTAACTTTCTTCTTCCAAGCCAATCATCAATTCATGGAAAGAAATCCATAACAACAAAAATCGACGAGGATTAGGATATGACAAAGATAACAACAACTTGCATATCCTAGATTATTCAAATCCAATTAGGTTCATGAGTGCAATATTTCTTGATCAAATAACATTAGCAAGGCATGAGAAAGTTGAATACAAACCAACATGCAAGCATTGTCAAAGAAAAAGTCACATGGAAGATCATTGTTTTGATCTCCATCCTTGTCACCATTGTGGCAAGCATGATCACTCATCAGAAAAATGTTGAAAAAAAACAACCTGCGAGATTGAAGATCAATTATTCATGGATTGATCCTTGGAAACGGTCGCCAATAGTAAAATGATTGTATAAGTTTTAACACAAAATTCAATCTCACCTATTGCATTGAACAATAAAATGAAGATGGTACTCCCATGCACCTAAAAGTGGGAGTACCATAGTGACACTCTCCTACAACTGAAGGGGGTTGGTTCATAAATCAAATGCAGATGATTTTCTTTCCTTTCAGCTGACAAGGGGGGAAATGATAATGGAATTGAAGGTGGTTGTCAGACTGAAAGTTTCACCATCATCAAATTCGCCAATGGGAATTATTAGCATTTTGTCAGTGGACAAGAAATTGGGATGTTGACTGAAAGAAAGGGACATATGGACCCTATTTCAGCTTGGCACTTGATGGAGTTGTTAATAAATTTTCAAAGATGTATCTAACTTGTGGCTCATTCATGTTCTCTTCAAATTGAAGTTTTTTCGGCATCTAGCTTTGGCAGTTTTTCAGGTAGTTTTTCATTGAGTATCAATAGTTTTAGCATGAGAACTTGGAGATGGTACATATTATTACTTTGGACTTATAATTGGATGGGGGAATATTAGCCTCACTCTCACATTAAAAATAATTATAAGTCCAAAAATATTAAATTAATTAAATCATGAAAGTTGGATTTAATTCCTAACTTAGATATGCCCCATCTTGATTAAAGAACCAATCATTAATCATGGAAATTAGCTACCTGGATCTTTTAGACATGCATGGAGTTGGAACATTCAACATAATTTCATAGAGTGAGATCAAGAAGTCCTAACATATTTTGGTATAATATTGGATGTAGTGAGACTCCTAAAGCACTTCATAATAGAGGTGGATTGGCTCCTCTTGCATTTTCCACTACTATCCCATTGTTGGGAATGTGTGCTTGACCTAGATGATATCAAAGTGGTATGAGGCCATGAAGAACTAAGACTCTTGGCCTTCCTTTAGATTTTGATCTTGTCTAATATTGACCTTTAGTGGGAGAGAGAGGATATTAGCCGAGTTGAATATGCTTCCTTCGACTACTATGGAATACATCAATGGGACCCATCCTTCATAAAGGGTTTATGCGTTAGGAAAACTATACAAACTTCATAACATGAAAACCCTAAACTGAAAGGGAATATTCAATATGTTGGTAGGATAATTCCTGTTTGGATAGGACTTGAAGGTTCCTTTGTTTGGATGGGACCTGAAGGTTCTTTTGTTGGGACTTGACCTCACAAACATACCTCATCTAACACTATCTTTTCCTTGGCTATATTGTAATACATATAAATGTCTGAGGAATTGAATGAGGTAATAAGATTGCCATGGCTCTTGATAGATATAGAGTTAATATGGATCTAAATTGGTTATTCTAAGAAACATTCCCTCCATTTCTACTTAATACTGAGTGGTAATTCATATAATATTTAAAACATCCTCTTCCAAGGAAACCATAAAAGAGTTGAACACATTTTGCTGTTTGATGATGCAGGAGCATCAAGACCATCCTCATTTGTAAATGTGGAATAAAGAGGGGGTGTGATAATTTTTAGTATTTTGTTGTTTGGGATAGGATTGCTATGTTTTTTCCAGTTAAATTAGGATAAGAATGGAGAAAAGCTTCAAGCTTTAAATCACTGTGTAAAAAAAGGGAAAAGCCTACTTTTTCTAAGCCTGATCTATTCCTATGCATGTATCCATTATTATTATAAATAAAGGGGCAGCTGAGCTCTCATCTCATTTGAGAGAGGCGTGATGCCAAAAGTATTGAAAAAAAAAATCCCTCTCGGTGTTCTCTGAAAATCAATGATATTGATCATGTGTTGTTAATTTTGTTAATATGGTTATACATGTCAATTTCCTGGCTTTGTTTGAAGGACCCCTGCATTGTTTTGTAACTATTTGCCATTTGAATCAATGTCCAGAAATGATGGCGCCATGTGAAGACTCGGTATCAACTTAATACTGCGTGAGTGCGTGTGGAATATACGCAGATCGGAGGAGCACAGCGTGGGCTGTATTTTATTGTTCTGACGTGGGTTGTATTTGCAGTGGAAGAAAAAAAGAACATGGTGCAGGATAATGAATAGAATGGGCGCACCATCCTTCCAATGAATATTCCAATACACTGTCGATGTGAGCCTGTCGACGCCAGCAATACATTTGCTCTCAAGATCAGGGAGGAGAGGATTGATACCGCCAAAGTATAAGTGTCGACAATCCGAATACATTTAGTTTTCAAGGGTCTCTTCAATGCGTGTCTGGTTAATTATGTTTGGAATAACATGCAGACATCAAGGTGAATAGTGAAGAATAAGTCTGCACCGAACTTCAAAGAGGAGGGTAGGTGTCATTCATGGGCGGTGAAATCATGGGCACCGTATCGTCAGTCTGGCAGAAAGCCACAGAGGAAAAACATTTTGAAAGTTTCTGGAATAGTGCATGAGTGATACAGAGTTTTGCGTATAAATTTGGATTGCCTTATCCCACGGTGGGCACCATAGTTGCCAGTTAGCATAATTTAATATTCGATTCAATACAATTTTAACTTCAATTCATGAGGGAACCAATTGTGTGAAGATTGTGTTATGGCTTTATTGCATATGCTTAAATGTTTCCGCACGTTAAAAATATTTGGGAATAGCGGAATGGGAAATTCTGGAGCTTAGTATTGAAGGTGCGTTTATGTGCATGAGAGAAAAGGATCCTGGTTATTGCAGGGAGGCGCCTTGCATCAAGTGGTATCAGAGCAGGAACAATTTCCTTTGAAGGTTCAAGTGTTTTTTTTTGTTAATTGCATGTGATGATTTTTGGGACTCATAAGTATTGATCTACAGGAATAGTGAAGAAATCTCAGTGGGAAGAAGGAGAAGTGAATGTGGCAAAACCTGAAGATTCAATAGAGGTTGAATAAAGTTGCAGATGAGGGAAGCCTACATGAGCAGTGGAGGATGCTCAAAAGGTTCCAGCAGAGGAACTATGATTACCAAAAGACCAGATCCGGAGGGAAGGATTAGTGAGGTAAGTGGCAGCAAGAGAGCTTGCTATGGCAGAGGCTTCATGCGACGCATAGGTGAAGAACTTTTGGTGAAGGAGAAGACTACTAAAATTCATAAAGGAGAAATTAGAGGTTGAAAAAGAAGCCACGGAGATGAGATGACTACAGGAGTTCGAGAAAGAAAGATTGCAGAAATAAAGGCACAGTTACAGGCACTGGAAGAACAGTTGCAGGAGCAAGAAAAGCAGAAAGGAAAATGGATCTTTCCACTGACGGGAAAGAGAGTGATTTGGCGACAATTGCAGAGGAGGTTGAGGAAAATTATGATTGCCTTGGTGAGAAAGGGACTTAGAATTCTTGTGCCAGAGATGAAATTTGAAAATCCCACATGCAGATTGGTTCAAAGGAAACTGTTGAAGGAAGCAGTGAGGACTAAAAAGACTTGAAGTTTAAAAACTGATGAGTTGTGTATGTTTGCAGGTGATGTGATTACAGGTGTTGATGAGGATGTGCCATCTTATGAAATTGTTACAGCACAAGATGAAGTTCTTGTGGAAGTGATTCAGTCTGAATCATAAATAAAGGAAGTAACAGTTGATACTGAAAGTTTATGTATGAATGCAGGTGATGATGAGGTGCTTTAGAAATGCTACCGAGAGATTGCATTGTTAGAATATTGGCTGGAGAATCTAGAGTATGATAAGCAAATTGCATAAGAAAGAGGTCAGTGCAGTGAACAAGAGGGAAAAGTGGCAGATGAAGTTGTAGATGAGGTTATAGATGAAATTGCAGGTGATGAGCCAAAGCATGTTGCAGAGGGACAGGAAGTTTTGGAGGTAGCAACATCTATGGCGACAGCGGTAGCAACATCTATGGCGACAGCGGCAACAACATCCATAGTGGAAGCTGAGACAACACTGGCAGCAGAAGAGGCACTGATGCCTTATGATTTTCATTGTAACAATTGTTTTGTGACTACAGGTCTTACTGAAGAAGCTGGAGAAAGTCTGCTAGACAAAGAAATTAGAATGATGATGAGAGGATGATGAAGGAGTCCTGGAAGAGACCAGCACCAGTGAAGCAAAAGAGCAGCAGCAAGAGGAAGACAGTAGAAGATTGCAAAAGTGCAGCGAGTGGAGCAAAGCAGCATAAGGTGTGGAGACCTGGAGAAGAACAACAAACAAAAGCAGCAGGAAATGGAAACTTGTAGCACAAAGTAATGGATCCAGGCACATGATCAGGAGATCATGATTAATTTTAAGGTTGGGTGTATGATGCAGGAGCATCAAGACCATCCTCATTTGTAAATGTGGAATAAAGAGGGGGTGTGATAATTTTTAGTATTTTGTTGTTTGGGATAGGATTGCTATGTTTTTTCCAGTTAAATTAGGATAAGAATGGAGAAAAGCTTCAAGCTTTAAATCACTGTGAAAAAAAAGGAAAAAGCCTGCTTTTTCTAAGCCTGATCTATTCCTATGCATGTATCCATTATTATTATAAATAAAGGGGTAGCTGAGCTCTCATCTCATCTAAGAGAGGCGCGATGCCAAAAGTATTGAAAAAAAAATCCCTCTCGGTGTTCTCTGAAAATTGATGAGATTGATGATGTGTTGTTAATTTTGTTAATATGGTTATACATGTCAATTTCCTGGCTTTGTTTGAAGGACCCCTGCGTTGTTTTATAACTATTTTCCATTTGAATCAATGTCCAGAAATGATGGCGCTATGTCAAGACTCGATATCAACTTAATACTACGTGAGTGCGTGTGGAATATACACGGATCGGAGGAGCACGACGTGGGTTGTATTTGCAGTGGAAGAAAAAAAGAACATGGCGCAGGATAATGAATAGAATGGGTGCACCATCCTTCCAATGAATATTCCAATACACTGTCGATGTGAGCCTGTCGACGCCAGCAATACATTTGCTCTCAGGATCAGGGAGGAGAGGATTGAGACCACCAAAGTATAAGTGTCGACAATCCGAATACATTTAGTTTTCAAGGGTCTCTTCAATGCGTGTCTGGTTAATTATGTTTGGAATAACATGCAGACATCAAGGCGAATAGTGAAGAATAAGTCTGCACCGAACTTCAAAGAGGACGGGAGGTGGCATTCATGGGCGGTTAAATCACGGGCACCGTGTCGTTAGTCTAGCAGAAAGCCACAGAGGAAAAACGTTTCGAAAGTTTTTGGAACAGTGCATGAGTGATACAGAGTTTTGCGTATAAATTTGGATTGCCTTATCCCACGGTGGGCGCCATAGTTTCCAGTTAGCATAATTTAGTATTCGATTCAATACAATTTTAACTTCAGTTCATGAGGGAACCAATTGTGTGTAGATTGTGTTATGGCTTTATTGCATATGCTTAAATGTTTCCGCATGTTAAAAATATTTGGGAATAGCGGAATGGGAAATTCTGGAGCTTAGTATTGAAGGTGTGTTTATGTGCATGAGAGAAAAGGATCCTGGTTATTGCAGGGAGCGCGTGCCTGTACTCAACCAACAACGCATGTGTAAACCACGCAGATACTCTACCTCTACGTATGAATATAATATAACTCTGCCTAGAATTAGTATATATATAATATGACGTTAGTGGCAGCTTTTCAGCTCTGATACCACCTGATGCAAGGCTGGCCTGCAAAACCAAGATCTTTTAAAATCTCTCTCGTGGAAACTTGATTAGTTCACAATGATCATAAGACTATTAAATCTCATATGAAAGCTTTCAAACCATCACCGTAGAATTCAAACCATCCAACAACTGAATCGCTATGTGATGTGGGCAAACAGAGCATTCAATGAATTCCAATCCATATTAAAGCCAACATATTATCCCTGATAAATGTTAAAAGCTCTGAAAGTTCTAGACAATACATATGCACACAAATCACTGAAATAATTAATTAAGAAATAAATTATTTACAAGAGAAATCATGGCCTATTCATGGCCTCTTATTCTCCATACTTACTCATTCTCTCTCACTCTATTCTCAATGCCTTTGAGGCTACATAATTTATAAAACTTAGCATGATCTAGAATCACTCAACTAAAAGCTCTAAGACTCTACATGCAATGCATACATATGGAAAAAAGCATCTTGAGGCTTTATTCCATCTTTTTCCCTATTCTAAAATAGAAAAGCTTCCTTATCCCTTAATGATTTACATCCATTGCTTTTATGCCTAAAAGCTCTTCTAGTTTTATTTATTTATTTTGAGAATATCTAATTAATCACACATAAAAGCCTAAATATTAAACTGACTTGGAATTTAGGAAACTAATTCCACAAATGCATGACCCCCTATGTCTGTTATTTACAATAATTTCCCTTTGGGTTGAATGCTCATGCATCAGACTCCCAAGGTAGAAAATTTTCATGATCTCTTGATCATGTGTTGAGATCTATGTTTGCCTGGATCCCATATCTTGTGTTGCAACTTTCCATTTGCCTCTGCTTCTGTCTGTTGTTATTCTCCAGGTCTCCACACTTTATGCTGCTTTGCTCCACTAGCTGCACTCTTGCAATCTTCTGCTTTCCTCTTGCTGCTTTCTTTTTGTTTTATCGATGCTGGCCTCTTCCAGGATACTTTCATCATCATTCGCCTCATTAGTTCAATTTCTTTTTCTACTAGATTTTCTCGAGCATCTTCAATAAAACCTGTACTCACAAAACAATTCTTAGAATAAAAAACATAAGGCTTCAGTGCCTCTTCTGCTGCTATCAATGTTGTCTCAGCTGTCATCATAAATGTTGCCCCACATGTTGCTATGGTTGTCACTATGGATGTTGTGGCCTCCCAATATTCCTGTCCCTCTGCAATATCCATTTTCTTGTCACCTGTAATTTCATTTGCAACTTTTCCCTCTTGTTCACTGTACATAAATTTTTCTTCTGTTGCAATCTCCCTGTCATACTGTGGATTCTCCAACAAATATTCTAACAATGCAATTTATCTGTAGCATCGCTGAAGCATATCATCATCACCTACATTCATACATAAATTATCAGTTGTTACTTCCCTTATCTGTGCTTGAGACTGATTCTCTTCTTTAACATCCACAAGAACTTCCTCTTGTGCTGTAATAATTTCACCTGTAATCACATCATAATTGTCAGCTATACAAAAACAAGAGTTCACATTATCTAGCTGATCTGGATCTATCCAATAACTCAAGAAATCATCAATGATTTTGTCCTTTGTTTCACCAATGGAAACCCCCTCTTCCAACTCAGCTGTTCTGAGTTCTTCCCGTCTCAATTGTACATCCATTATCTGCTCCAACTTCCTCAGCTCCCTTGTTAACTGCATGCTTATCTGTAAATCTCTTTTCTGCTGTAGCCTCTGCCACTTCACTCTCTTCCTCAGCAGTAAACCATGTCTCTGGTCTTTCACATTTTCCTGCAGCAATTCCATCAATAGCTCAAGATGAAATGCTATCTCAGCTTTCTCTTTCTCATACTCTTCCTGAGTCAACTGCTATCTTATGCCATTCGCCTTGGCATATTTCTCCTCCTTTCTTCTGTGGCCTTTTTCTGAACCTTTGCTCTCTCCTTTATGACTTTTATTAGCCATCTCCTTCAGCATGAGTTGCTCCACTATGAGTTGCATGAAGCCTCTGCCACAACAAGCTCTCTTGCTGCCACTTACCTCACCAATCCTTCCCTCTGGATCTGGTCTTTTAGTAATCATTGGTCCTCTGCTGGAACCTTTTGAGCATCCTCCACTGCTCCTGTAGGCTTCTCTCATCTGCAAATTTATTCAACCTCTATTGAATCTTTAGGTTCTGCCACATTCACTTCTCCTTCCTCCTGCTGAGATTTCTTCAGTATTCCTGATGCAGTTGTGTTAAAGATGGAGAGTTTATGGTCTTGCTATTGTGCAGATGGCGGCAACTGAAGGTGAGAATATTTGCAGCAACCTAGAGGATGCAAAAAGACCGAGTGCAAGGGCCTTGGTGAGGTATCATGTAACAGAGGAGGCTGTTACTGCAGAGGTTGGTTGCAGTGAAGGAATGCAGTGGATAAAATTTCTAAAGACTAGGAGAAGCATATGACCAAGAGGTCATAAATTTTTGTGCCTCAGGAGTCTGATGCGGGAGCAACCAGCAACAAAGCAAACAAACTGGATGAGAGGATCACAACAAAAGAAACGCGTGATTTAAAGCAGAAAAATAGGTTTAAAAAAAGGATAAAACAGATTTAAAGCGTGCATGCATGAAGTTTTTGGAGAGCTTTCATTGTAGAAAAACTAGGAGAAGATCTGATCAATCCTTCGTAATGCATCTTATATAAATGTAAGGTGGTAGAGTGTGAGTGATATCTTATTTGTGAGTAAAATTGTGAGTGAGTAAGATGTAGTCGATTGTGAGCTGGGTTTTAAGGCTGAAATGCCTTAGCCTGGAATGTAATTTGTTCTGTATATATATATGAAATGTGTTCTAGTATTGTATACGCTTGTGTGTGTTTATAATTAAGCAAATTATGTGTGGTTGTGTGTTTATAATTTAGCAAATTATGTGTGGTGAGTTGATCGGTCCTCGATCACTACCAGGAACCGAATGCGTTCCATACAACGATGAAGCTGTAGAGGTGCGCCGTTCTCTTAAATTGTGAATCCATTACAATGAGGGTATGCAGGTGAATGGAATAGGAGCGGGATTCTTATTAAGCAATGGAAGGTTACGCTGCGAATAACGATGCAGAGCTTCTGAGCAGAACCCGTCAAGTGGAACAGAAGTTGTTCTATTTCGATCTCAAGGGAAACTCATGGCGAATACCTTAAAATCTCTGAGAAGATCTCTGGCTCACGGTCTAAATAATTGTTCCCATTGGTGGAGTTGCATGGTTCTTCGATCTCTTTAATTATTATGTCTACAGAGATGCCGAGGATGCAATACGAGGGCTTGATAATTCAACATTTGACAGGCAACGACGTCGGCTAAGCGTGGAGTGGAAGAAGCCTATTGATCGAGGATTCTGCTGATTTGACGTTGGAAGAATGATTTGCAGGTAAAGGGCATTTATTTCCAGGTGGTTTGCAGGTAGTTTATGTATGGTCTCTAAGGATCGGAGATGGTTTCCATTGCTTTTGGCTCTGCGGTGCTAACGTCACCATTAATTACCCTCGATCCAACTTCTGAATCGACTTTTTTTTTATGAATCTTTTGATGAGCCGTTCAAGGGGAGATGGATCAGCAGAATCACCGAGGTTTATAGACTGTGTTTATTTTAATGCATATTTGTATTTTGTGTATTGTTGGGGGGGGTTAAAGTTTAACATCTATATTGAATGTTGGAAATGATTATGCATGGATAGCATGAGGAAGATCCAAGACAATAAATTAAGAAGTTTTAAAAGTTAAATCGCTTCCGTTTAAGGTTTTTTTAAAGAAATTGGGATTTTGGGCAACCCCCAAATTCTCATTTTCATCAGGTGGTATCAGAGCGGGAACAGTTTCCTTTGAAGGTTCAAGTGTTTTTTTTTGTTAATTGGATGTGATGATTTTTGGGACTGATAAGTATTGATCTACAGGAATAGTGAAGAAATCTCAGCGGGAAGAAGGAGAAGTGAATGTGGCAAAACTTGAAGATTCAACAGAGGTTGAATAAAGTTGCAGATGAGGGAAGCCTACAGGAGCAATGGAGGATGCTCAAAAGGTTCCGGCAGAGGAACAATGATTACCAAAAGACCAGATCCGGAGAGAAGGATTGGTGAGGTAAATGGTAGCAAAAGAGTTTGTTGTGGCAGAGGCTTCATGCAACTCATAGGGGAGCAACTCATGGTGAAGGAGATGACTACTAAAAGTCATAAAGGAGAAAGCAAAGGTTCAAAAAGAAGCCACAGAGATGAGATGACTACAGGAGTTCGAGAAAGAAAGATTGCAGAAATAAAGGCACAATTACAGGTACTGGAAGAATAGCTACAGGAGCAGGAAAAAAAGAAAGGAAAATGCCTCTTTCCATTGAAGGGAAAGAGAGTGATTTGGCGACAATTGCAGAGGAGGTTGAGGAAAATTCTGATTTCCTTGCTGAGAAAGTGACTTAGAATTCTTGTGCCAAGGATGAAATTTGAAAATCCCACATGCAGATTGGTTCAAAGGAAACTGTTGAAGGAAGCAGTGAGGACTAAAAAGACTTGCAGTTTAAAAACTGATGAGTTGTGTATGTTTGCAGGTGATGTGATTACTGGTGTTGAGGAGGATGTGCCATCTTATGAAATTGTTACAGCACAAGAGGAAGTTCTTGTGGAAGTGAATCAGTCTGAAGCACAAATAAAGGAAGTAACAGTTGATACTGAAAGTTTATGTATGAATGCAGGTGATGATGAGGTGCTTCAGCGATGCTATCGAGAGATTGCATTGTTAGAATATTGGTTGGAGAATCCAGAGTATGACAAGAAGATTGCAGAAGAAAGAGGCCAGTGTAGTGAACCCGAAGAAAAAGTTGCAGATGAAGTTGCAGATCAAATTGCAGGTGATGAGCCAAAGCATGTTGCAGAGGGACAGGAAGTTTGCGAGGTAGCAACATCTATGGCGACAGCAGTAGCGACATCTATGGCGATAGCGGCAGCAACATCCATAGTGGCAGCTGAGACAACACTGGCAGCAAAAGAGGCACTGATGCCTTATGATTTTCATTCTAACAATTGTTTTGTGAGTACAGGTTTCATTGAAGACGCTGGAGAAAGTCTATTAGACAAAGAAGTTGAAGTGATGAGGCAGATAATGATGAAGGAATTCCGGAAGAGGCCAACAACAGTAAAGCAAAGGAGAAGTAGCAAAAAGAAGACAACAGAAGATTGCAAGAGTGCAGCCAGTGGAGCGATGCAGCATAAGGTTTGGAGACCTGGAGAAGAACAACAACTAAAAGCAGAGGCAAATGGAAACTTGCAGCACAAAGTATGTGATCCAGGCACATGATCAGGAGATCATGATTAATTTTAAGGTTGAGTGTATGATGCAGGAGCATCGAGACCATCCTCATTTGTAAATATGGAATAAAGAGGGGGTGTGGTAATTTTAGTATTTTGTTATGTAAATATTCTTTTTCTAAAAGAATGTGAGAGAATAATTAGGAAAAAGATTGGGATAGACCTTCTATGTTTTTCTAGGATAAGAGTGGGAAAAAGCTTCAAGCTTTTATCTTTAGTTAAAAAAAAATCTTGCTTTTTCTAGGAGATAAGATTCATCTTTTCCTTATGTATGTATCCTTTAATTATAAATAAAGTGGCATAAAGCTCTTAGCTCATCGAAGAGAGGGAGGTGGTGTCAAAGCATAAATTCAAAACCTCTCTGGAATTTTAGTGTAATGGTTTTTTTTTATGCATGCATTGTTGTTCCGATTTCATTCTTTTTACGGTTGAGTACAATATATATATATGTGCCTTTTCATTGTGATGACTTCTCTGCTGGTCGATATTACTATTGGGGTTACTTTGTGTTGGCAAACAACTTCTGGTTGGTAAAACCTTCAATTATTACTGGAGATGCTGGAGGAATTTTGTAAAAGTCCCTATTTATAAATTTTGTTCGCTGTTTGCTCTTCTGATATTTGATTACATATGTGAAATATAATGGCGAGCATGCCCACGATTTCCATTTCCTTCTCAACTGTTTCCTTATCTGGAGCACGTGGTTTCCATTCATAATTTCAACTGTTCACATGGAGGTATTATGTGCATTTAAGTTGTTGTGCGGCCATATATATATCGGTTGTATTGACTGGGCGTGAATGTATTAGCGTGGAAAGGGTAGGAACGCGTGGGTTCCTATATTACTTTGACTGTGCGCATAAAGGCTTCAATGGGCTTAGTAATTGCTGTATTGATCAGCGTATTGATCATTTAATTCATGATTATGGTATACCATGAGTAATATGCAATTTCCCTTTGTAATTATGGTGCTGGCTATTGGTTTTGTAATTCTGTGTGCACATCAGGTTGTCCGCTGGCAGAGCGGTTCTTAGTTAACGACACATCTGTACAGAACCTGTGAGTTGAACCAATGTGTGTTGTCTTGTATGAGTGCATGGATATGCTGGGCCCAGAGGAGTGTTGTGTTACGTGGTAGACATTGATCTAACAACTGTGCGTGGAGAGAACGCTGTGCGTTCATGTTTGAAGATCCTGGTGATTGCAAGGTAGAGTGGGGTTTTCCCTGCATCATCATGGCTTCTCATGTGGCCACTCAAATTACTATGCACATGGAAATATTGGGGGAAAATAAGCCATCTTGTGCATTCAATACCATATAATAACCCTATAGATCTCATATTTTGGGTGATATGGAGGTGGATTTTCCCTTCGGAACTTTTGGTACACTTTTGGCCATGCATATGATGTATATTTATCAATGAATCATGGAGCATCCTTAAAGTCTGGACCAAGCAAGCTGGTGGGTTACTCTTTATTTAGGTCTCAACCATAAGTAATTTTGCAGGCCCTTTATTTGGCAAATACATGGTTTTATTACATAACTAATTAAAGGAAAAAAACCATTATACAAATTATCTTACAATATTAGTCCAAGTAACTTTGAGGTTTGAGCTTTAGGCCAACTCTATCTATCTACTAGTTTATTCCTCTGCTTTTGATCCAAGACAGAGGCTCTGGGTCTCAATGGTAATGAAAAAGCAAGTTTGGTAAGATGAAGCAGGGGAATCATTTTGAATAACACTACAACTAATGAACTCACAATATTGACCAAGATGGCTCGATATCACTCCACATAGATGCTTCTTTGCATTATGGAGGCTAAAGATAGGGTTCCTAGGAGAAAAATGCATCTGCTCTTAGAACAAGGACAAGTGGCTAGTGCTAGTGATTGAAATTGGGGAAACATTTTAAATGAAGAAGCTAGACCAAGATGTAGAGATGAATCCTTGTACATGAAACCCTAGGTGATTACATAATTTTGATTCCTATAAGTGAAGTAATGAAAGGGATAAATGTTAATGGGTATGGAGAAAGATAAATATACATGTTTTAATAGCCTTGAAAACTTGAGCCATGGGCCACAAGCAATTTCATGGATGTTAGGGGAAGATCCTAGGTACATTTAAAGATAAACTGAGTGCTATTAATGAGATGGAGATTCAAAGGTTCTTCTACAAGTGTTGGGGGAGTGCATGGAGGTAGATCATTGACCAAGTGAGTTTCCTAGAGTGCGTGAGGCAGGAAAGAAGGTTAGCGAATGATGGAAAGGAAATGGATCAACCATTAATTTGAAAAGAACATTTCCATTTTCCCAATAAATGGAGATAAGGAGAAATTAAGTTGGTATGCCATGACTTCGGCTATCAATGAAGATACCCTAGATTTATTCACAAAATGATCAATAATATGAAAAATAAAATTTAAGTGGTCATCGATTAACACATACCTGATCTAAATTGGTGGAAACTAAGCGTTGATGAGAATTGAGGACATGTTTCTCTCCAATCGATGATTTCACTTTTACAAGAGAAAGAAAAACTAATCAATTTGAGGAAAGAAGGTGATATCGTGAAATTTCAAATAATTTTATTTCTTTTACTTAAGTTTAGTTATGTAAACTAAGCAATAAATGTATCTTCAATACTTAATTCCACTAATAACCAAGCCAACGATATGCTTTAAGAAATATGACACCTAGTGCTATATATGTGAAAGAGGTTGAAAAATAGAGAGAGTATCATTGGCTTGACAAGCATCCCAATATTACAACACTTGGATAACCATATTTAGGGATATATATCCTTAGAAAAAGAGGTTTTAGAAGTAAAAGGAAGTTTCTTTTGGAGAGCTATATTACTATATTACTGGATTCGTATCGCTAAGATAGTCATATTCATAGTGATATGACACTGAGTTGAGGAGGTTTGGAGTGAATTTTACTGAGTTAGATTACTTTTTAAGGAGTATTATATTGATAAGTTATCCATCATTAGAGTGATACATCATTCAATTGAGTAGGTTGTGAGTAATACACCACTTAGATGAGGCAGTCTAAAAAACAAGTTGTTAAGTCAAAGTCACTTTTATGAGAATTGTATCATCGATTTAGTCATTATTAGAGAGATATAGTCCTAGAGAGAGCAAGTGTGCGTGGTAAAAAGTTGATTGAAGTCACCTATTTTGAGTTCCATGTCACTGGAAAACCACTTTGCGAAGCACTATTTCGTTTTGATAATCATCTTTCCAGCCTCATATTATAGGGTTAAAGGACTATTGAGTCCTGTATCAAATGGAAAAGTAACTTCTAAATATCTTGCTTGAGGCTCATCGTAAGGAGTGTCAAGGACAATAAGAAGGTAAATTCAACTTATGGACGGGTCCATGAATCCTAGTAAGGAGATAATGAGACTTTTTAGTAGGAGGGACCTTGAATTTTCTCTAGGTATGGGTGACACCTTGATCCAGATTTAAACAGGAACACAACAAATTACGTAGATAACCATAAATACAGAGATGAGATAACCATAAATACAGAGCTGCAGTGGAAATAATGCTTCATTTCATTAATGGAAAATACAGAGATAACCATATACACAAAGATGCAACATAAATAATGGTTCATTTCATTAATGGAAAATACTGAAATATGCTTACAACCAGAAATGGAAATCAACCAGCTAGGGCGATGGTAGCTTATCTCTGAGAAGAGATGTGGCGGCTACATGCCTCTGAACTATTCTGAACTGTGTTACAATGAGGCTCGAAGGCCTATTTATTGTTGAGAAACAAAGGGAAAACCCTTCCACATTCCAAAACCTAACCCTAGAAGATGAAACACCAAATTGTGGGCCCCGTTTTGGGTAAATTGGTACATCAATTTCCCGGGGTCGTAACTTTGGCATACGATCTTCGTTTGATGCGTATGATAGCTCGTTAGAAAGATCTATCTGACAAATACCACTTTGGGGAGGGCGACATCGGTCCATGGACCCATGTTTCCTCCAGATTTCCAAAAAAACATCGTTTAGGGCCTCAAAACGGCTCCGAAATTTCAGGACCTGAAAAAACTGCTAAAAATAGTAAATTGTGCTACAATTACGGAAACTGAAAAAATTGAAAGAGACAGTTGCAGGGATCCAAATGGGATAGGTGGGTGGCTACCAACATCCACCTGGATCATTCCTCCCCCCTTAGGAAACCATGGTCCCCATTGCGTTGGGTTCCTCCATCTGCTGAACTTGTTCTGCACTTTCTGATGTGTCCAGTAATGGTGGGAAGCATGGTTGACGATGGTCCACATTGAACACTTGGTGCAGGTGAAGGAATGGAGGAATGTTGTTTTCCAAAGCATTGTTCCCCACAGGCTTGGTACTACTGTAAGGACCATGTTGGAGTGGTTTGAGCTTCTGATGGGCTCTTGTAAGGCGTTCTTTCTGCAGATGTAACCAAACTTTGTCACCCACCTGAAACTTATGTGGTACCCCTGTGGGTGAGGAGAAGTTGTTCCTGTGTTCTGTCATGACCATATCCCGTTGTTGCTGCTGCTGTGTGGAGGAACCCTTTACGAGGGTCATGGATGTAGCAACGAGCTTCCCCTTACTTTGGGAGTGAACTAGACAGATGAATTTCCTAGTCTGGGAGATGAGATTGCTGCCTTTCTTAGCAGCGATCAAAGAGGTGGTGGTAGGTGGGGCTACCTCTAGTATCTTGTATAATGAATTATCCAAAGAAATAATGACAGCATGAGGCCTTGACTCATACACAGCAAGTCGCCTCCACAAGTATGGTTGGTCTAATAGCACATCACAAACATCGAGAGGTGTAACATCACACAATACCTTGTCTGTGAAGGTCTTGATGCTATAGGGGAGGCGGCATTGCTGGCGAACTTTGAGATCTCGTCCTTCATGAAGCCACCCTATACTGTACGGCTGCGGGTGTGGTGTAGTCGGTAGGCCCAACCGCTTCATGACCTCTGCTGAAATGAGGTTCTTTTGGCTCCCACTATCAACAATGAATTGCAACGGTGAACCCTTCACCCACATTTGTGAGTGGAAAAGGTGCTCCCCCTCCTCTGGGTCTTCAGGCTCATTCTTCTGGATCTTGGCGGTGGCAACAATGGTGCTGGGATCCGCATCAATGATCTGATTCCCTTTGCCATTCCCCTTGTCGAGTTCGGGCTCAGGGTTGGAACATGCATTTGATTCGGAAGCCTTCAACTCGGCCACCAACGACTGCTTGGTCCGACACTCACTTGTGTTATGAGTGGGACTCTTGTGGAACTCACACCACTTTCTTGTCTGCTTCTTTGGCTTCATGGTGTTGTTCTTTTATTGCGGTTTCGATGGGTTGCCTTGGGTCACCTTGCCTTGGCTTTGTCCTTTGGGCTTCGGATTTGCAGATCCAAAGTCTTGCTTCTTCTGTTTGAACTTTTGCTCGATTTTGACAACATATCGGTACGCCGTGCTGATCGAGGAGATGTTCAGAAACTCCATCTCTTCTTGGATGTATCTGTGTAGGCAGCCATGGTGTTTGAGTACTAGATGCAACTCAGAATCTTTGATACCCAACTATGTGCGAAGGGTATGAAAAATGTCTGTGAATTCCGGAACATCTTGGTCCTGTCCCTGCTGCAGCATGGTCCATTTGATGTATTTGTCCTCATAGCTTTTGACAGGGTAGCACTGCTCCTTGATGGCATCTCGAAATGAATCCCAAGTGGGTGTGGCTGAAAATAGTGAACGTGTG
Source organism: Pinus taeda (assembly GCA_000404065.3). Taxonomy (NCBI): domain Eukaryota; kingdom Viridiplantae; phylum Streptophyta; class Pinopsida; order Pinales; family Pinaceae; genus Pinus; species Pinus taeda. The sequence continues at coordinate 64,924 of APFE031319744.1, read as the reverse complement.
CTTTCATCCTTCTGCTCGCAGTAGGTTTCCCACCAGTCCTTGACATGGGGGGCTGCTTTGAGAAGAGCGAAAAAAATCTTTTCGCGACTTGAAAATTCATGAACATAAAAATACCCTTCTAGCATATTTGACCATTTATCTACCGCATCTGTGTCTATCTGACCCTCGAATATCGGGATTTCAAAATTATCTTGTACCTTAAAGGGTGTGGCGTTTCCAGAGTAGCTGCTGGAAGCCGATGCGTCACCTTTGGGTAGCCTCTGAAGGATCTGTGTAAAGCTATACATCATCGCGTTCCTTTGCTGCTCGATGGCTTCTTCAAGCAAGATTTTGATAGGATCTCCTGCCCCCTCGTCTTTCTTCTCATCTGCCATGGGAGGTCGTCGGGATTTGCAAGGCTGGTCTTGCAAAGGTTCGATCATTTCAAGCCCTAACTCCTTATATCCTGACCTCGTTGGGGACATGCAAAGAAAAACAGAGAAAAAGAAAACCGCTCTGATACCACTAATCCAGATTTAAACATGAACGCAACAAATTACATAGATAACCATAAATATAGAGATGAGATAACCATAAATACAGAGCTACAGTGGAAATAATGCTTCATTTCATTAATGGAAATACAAAGATAACCATATACACAAAGATGCAGTGGAAATAATGCTTCATTTCATTAATGAAAAATACCGAAATATGCTTACAACCAAAAATGGAAATAAACCAGCTAGGGCGATGGTAGCTTATCTCTTAGAAGAGATGTGGCAGCTACATACCTCTAAATTGTTCCGAACTGTGTTAGAATGAGGCTCAAAGGCCTATTTATTGTTGAGAAATAATGGAAAACCCTTCACATTCCAAAACCTAACCCTAGAAGATGAAACGCCAAATTGTGGGCCCCGTTTTGGGTAAATTGGTACAACAATTTCCCGGGGTCGTAACTTTGGCATATGATCTTCATTTGACGCATATGCTAGCTCGTTAGAAAGATCTATCTAAGAAATACAACTTTGAGAAGGGTAACATGGACCGATGTTGCCCCCAGATTTCCCAAAAAATGTTGTTTAGGGCCTCAAAATGGCTCCGGAAGTTCAGGACCCGAAAAAACTGCTAAAAATGGTAAATTGTGCTACAATTACAGAAATTGAAAAAACTGAAAGAGACAGTTGCGGGGGTCCAAATGGGATAGGTGGGTGGCCACCAACATCCACCTGGATCACACCTAGAGAAAGTGAGGGGGGTTGTTCTATTTATTACAAAAAATCCAAAGAATCTTTTTATTTTGGGATAAAATAATAACATAAATATTATTAAAACCCTAATCAGTTTCTTCCTTTATATTTGTCACTCTTGTTCATTTGACCAAAGGAATTCCTTCCTTTCCCTTTTCCTAAAAATATTTATTTTTTAACATTTAAAATTTCCTTTTAATATATTGACATTGGGCATCTAATAAAGGAGATAATATCTAAAAAATTCTTAGCCAATACTAATCTACCACCTTAAGACAACCATTTATTGCATAAATTGAAATTATATATGTTATTTTATTATATAACCATACCAAATAGACATATTTTTTTCCACAGAATATATCCCGTGGAAAACCACTAGGCCCCTTGATTATAATGATGGTACCTAGGATAGACCTATACTCTTTAAGGCACAATGGGAGGGAAACAAAATGGCTCAAACTCATTACCACAATATACTCATTATGAGCTCAACAAGTCATTTACATGAATAGAACCTATGCACGGAGGAAAATACTCCATCTCACAACCACTCAAGACAAATCCAAATGACATCCAATTAGCATATTTATAATATTTTTCTTTTACTTTAAACCTAGATATGTTACACCTTCATGGATCTCAACATAATTAATTGAAGATATGCTTAATATTTGTAATTTCAGTTCAACTAGTTCATTAAATTTTGGTGAATAATTCGATATGTTGAATTCCATTCATGAAGCTTTACAATATATATCGAAGACCTCCCTTAAGCTTTTCATATCCTATTAGTGCATCAACCAAATATCACAATGTTTTCTACAAAAAGAAGATTGTTCAATATGAAATTTTACTACTTTTATTTCTCCTCTTCTCACATTTTTTATTAACATGCTTAAACCTTTAGCAATTAATAAAAAAAAATGGGATAAGTAACATCCTCATATGAATTCCCTTAGGGCACTACAAAACTAAAAAGGAGATTCATTTGTTAGCATAACATAAGAGAGAGATGATAGGAATCCCATGACATCTTATAGTATTCAAATTCATCCCTATCTACACTAACAACAACCTAAGTTATAACCAATTCACTTTTACACAAGTTTTGGCTAAATCAAGTTCCCTCACAACTATTGAGAATTTTTAAATAATTATTGAATACAATCTTTCTTATGTTTTTGCAACAACATTGTGAATTTCACCATTAAAAAATAATCCAAACTATTCATCTCAATAACACTAAAAAAAATAACTTTAATCAAGTTATCAATCATCTTTTAAATTACTTAATACATACAATTGCATAAATAAAATATTCTAAAGTCTTTAAATAGTACTAGATCTTATACCATAAAAATAAATTTGGAATTTAAACATCCTATTATCTATCTAAATAACGTAGATTCTTCAACAATTTTAATAGATATCCTTCCAACCTATCATATAAAAAAAACACCAATGTCCATCCCTCCCTAGTCTTTTCATCCTTTTAAAAGATGAGCCAATTAATTAATTTTGATCCATTTTGATTATTTCTTTGTGCGTTATGCTTCCAAATTCTTTGTTCAGATATTTTTTATATCACTATAAAATGAAAGGACTTTTATCTCATTTATTTTAACAATCTAATATAAGATAAGTGATCCCTTTACGTTAAACACGTTTAAGCTCCTTTCCACATGACTCATTCAAATTTGCATATAAGAGATATGGGTGGGATATATATGACTCGTTCTATATATATGTTAATTACTAAACCTTATAGAAATGTATATAATGTGATGTATTAATTACTAAATTCAATATATTCACATGAGTCGAGATGGTTTGTCTGGTTATCTTGACAATTAGGTTTCTCTGGCACAGTAGATTATTTTTGTTGGAAATAATTCTTTCATTAAATGTATAGTTGTCAATGTGATCAGTCTTTTAGTCTTTATTTAAAAGTAATTATTTTGTTAGGAGTCGTAGATCTAGTTTCTTCCCATCTTATCATCTGGAAGTCTATAATCTAATTATTATATACGTAATTACTTTATGTGATCAATTAAAGAAAGTGTATAATTTGTGTATTGGTCGTGTAATTTCTCTGCTCATCTCTTCAAATTTCTATTCTAATATGGTATCAGAACCAATTCTAACTTCACTCCTTTAACTGATAATAACCAGGTAGATGTGAACGTTTTGAATTTTAAGTTTTGAATTTTAATTTTTGTAAATAAGGTAAAAAATTGTGTTGTGTGGAATATTTGTGTAAGTAAATTTTATTTTATTGTTAGTGGATATGTTCAATATGTGTTTGAGTGATATGGGATCTCCTGAATCTAAATGAGAACACGATCTTCGACCCCTATCAGTGTACTCCTTGTGAAACTATGTCCACACCGATACAGGCATGGCGGTGCTCACGTGGTGTGCGTTTGATTGGATCGACTCGCTGAAGGGTTCTACTACAGAAAGGCAATGCCGTTGGTTTTTTGTGGGAAGACGATACCGCTACATGTCGTGAATGAACGCGCTGACCTGAATTCTCAGATTTGGGCACGAAAACTTCTGCGTGTAGAGCTCTGCCTTTGAACCAAGGGAGAGGGCCCCGCGATCGGTATATATCTCAGCACTACGTATTCCTGCATTGGGATCTGGCAGCATGACAGACTTGAGATCATCGCCAATGACCAAGGGAAGATGACCGCTCCCTCCTATGTGGGATGTAAATGGCAACGCTAAACTATACAGAATAAAAGGTTGGGGAGCTCCCCATTTCTCCACCAACAACGATGGGAATGTCTTCGTCTGACCATTGGGAAATTTTGATGGTTCAGATGAAATTGATATCATGGGCTTGATTGAATATTTAAATAAATCGAATATAAAGTTGCCCGTGAACACAAAAATTGCAGGAGTGTTTTGACATGGCTATTGCCAGATATGGCTAACAAATAATCCCTCGGAGATTTCATCCATTTCATTTGATTTTCTAAATTTTCCTGAATTGGGACCGGTGGGTCCAGCTATGGATTAGCCTTCGAAGCATCGACCTGCAGATCAAGAAATCTACACGTTTGGGAGGAAGAAAATATGTTCCACCGTTGACGATTTCTAGAGTCCTTGTTCGCTACATGATTGGGTGGTTTTATGCATGTATCTTTAGTTTGTTTCAATCTGTTTATATTTCACATTTATTTTATGAGAAAAAATTATAGTATATGAAACACCCATTAATGAACATAGAAACATTTTTCAAGTTAATGGTTCTAGGTTTTTTTGGCACTTATAAACATATTATTGACTTGTTTATGTGTCTCTGTTATACACTGATGGGTCTTGTTTTGCTTAAGGCTTCAAGAGAATCAGTTGTAGGAAATTTTTGTGAGTATGTAAATGTGTATGTAAAAAAAGGCCAATAGACAACTTACCTATATAACTAGAAGTATGTATTTAATGCATACTAGTAGGATGAAAGCATATTCATAGAGATATTAAGAGTTTAGGCTATTCTTTCTGGTAGTCAAGAAACTTCAATTGTACAAAGTTCGTGAACCATGGTCAAAGGAAATTATGTTTTAAATGGAGGTCAAGTGACAACTTGAAGATGTGGTTGTGAAGAAAGAGTAGTGTTTGCGAGATTCTAGAGTGCATGTGAGTGCTGATGAAGACCATTCAAACAGATATCATGTTGTTGTTGTAATATGGGTTTTCATTATTTTCGAGGTAAGCATTAAGGGAGGGTGTTGGAAATAATGCTTCCATGTCATGTATAGTTGTCATTGTGAGTCCCTAGTTGTCTATCTAGAAGTAGTTATTTCCTATGCATGTGAGTTGTCTATGAGTCATAGATTCAACTTCTTCAGATCTTATCATCTGAAAGTGGGTGATTTAATTATTATATATGTATCTACTTTATGTGATTAATAAAAGAAAGTGTACGATTTATGTGTTGGTTGTGCAATCTCTGTGCTCATCTCTTCAAATTTCTAACAACTTCGTTTGTTGGAGATGTTGTGAAAGCATTCCCTTCAAATATCTATGCATGGATCTCAACTGGCTTGCTCATGGTTTCCACATGAGTTTCTTGCGACTGATTCAAGCCTCTATTAATGTTATCCCAACTTATACGTTTTGGTATATTGCCAATACAGGGATATTCCATTGAGAGTTTTGAGAATAAGGCTTTTGTTGTAGTATCTTATTTAGTTGGTTGTGTGTTTTAATGTGGGAAAAATGAGTGCCTTAAATAAATTTCTGAAGAGGGAAAAATCAAACTCTTCTTTGGATCTCCCGTTTTTTTAGCAAAAAAAAATGTGGTGCTCTTGAAGGAAAAATGGTTAGTGGGAAAGTTTACTAGTTTGTGGGCAAGTTATGAAACTGTTGAAGACTGAGTTTTTTAAAACTAGGAAAATCATCAAACCTAGAGAGTTTACTACTATGGAAATTGGTATTATGCATTTCTATTTGAAAATTAGGAAGATAAAGATCAAATCTATAAGTTAGGTCCCTATTTCATAAACACCAGAGGTTTGTTTCTCACTCATTGGTCTCTCTAATCTAATACTATGATGGAAATATCATTATCACTTGTGTGGACCATATTTCCTTTCATCCCTCTTCTTTTTTGGGGTGAAGGTAATTTTAAGGCAATTGGAGATAAACTTAGTATATTTATTTCTTGTGATTTGGAACATGGGAACAATTTTCTGTGTCCCCGAATATGGTTGAAATCCATTTATCAAAAGGCCTCCTAAAGGTGATTCAACTAAATCTAGATGCTTGGTCTCATCTCAGGCTCTAGCTCTAGCTTAGGAACAAGTTCCTTCTAAATTTAATTTGTGCCACAAGTATGGAAACTTTGAGAAAAGCTATCCAAAATGCTTCAACTTCTCAAAGCTCTCCAAAGTCTCCTCTTAAAGAAGAGCAAGGAGAAACCATGAAAGGATTCATTCCCGTTAAAAGGAAGCATAACAAGCATGGAAGTAAAAAGTAGTAGACATGTAAGGTGGAATCTAAGCATCAACCCATTTCCTCAAATAGCTTTGAAGCCCTGAATTCTCTAGAGTAAGAAGGCTAGAATCTTAAGGCCCAAGCAAATCAACCAAACAATCATATTCTAAATGTTCCTCCAGATTTGATTGACAAAGAACAACCTAGCTAAGGACCCTCCAAGGAAAATTCCTACAATGGGAAAGATTCCCCCAATGGTCTCTCCTAGGGTAAAAGATGAAGAAGGTGGTAAGGTGGCAAAGAATAAGTCCTCCTCTTCTCCCTCTTCCTATTCAAATGTGCTTAAAAAGAAGCGTTCCTCCCCATTGGTAACTAGAAGAAAGAAATATCATAATAGTAAGTAATTAAGTCTTGAATCCTACTAGCTACGCCATGTGTCATCTTCTAGTAATTTATAGAAATGTTATGTTTCTATATTTTATTGTGCAAGTAATTTATTTAAAGATACTCTTGCTCTCATGAAGAAGTAGGTGTAAAAATGGAAGACTTAGTTTTGAAACTTTTCCCTCCTTACTCTTTTTGGAAGGAGGTTGGTTTCTTAGTTTTTTTGTAAATGTGCCATTAGCCCAAGCTAGTCAAAGTGTCTCACAAGGAACAAAACATATTGTAACTCATTTCCGAAGTAACTGCTACATTCAAGCAACATATTTTAATATAATTTTCTCATTTAAGTTAAAAAAATTACTAATCATCGTGTTAGTGAAATAGATAGTTAAATATGTACATAATTAGGATAATAAGAGATAATTATGATGGAAACAAATTAATGATTTATATCTTGAGGGTGCACATAATCAATAGATAGCTGACCTATTTCATAAGTAAATTGTTTCATGATAAGAAATAAGTAGGATGTAAACAAATTGGTCACTTATATATAAATGACATAGACATTGATAGAATTAATTATTCTAATTAATGCTCAATAATAAAAGAAAGAATAATAAATTAGTAAATTGTTTCATAATTAAGATGTAAATAAATTGATCATTTATGTACAAATGACATAAATATTAATAAGATATATTATTCTCATTAATGTTGAATAATAAAAAAAACAATAATAAACCAGTAAACTGTTTCATAATTAAGATGTAAACAAATTGACCATTTATACATAAATGACATAGATATTAATAAGATTTATTATTCTCATTAATATTTAATAATAAAGAAAGAATAACGAATCACATAGTTTGTTTATTGTAACAATATTTATATGTGTCTTTATGCAAAAAAAATATTTGTTAATTTTTAATTCACAAATACACATACATACATTTAGATAAAATATAATATGAATAGAAAAGTTTATATGTTTCTTTATTTTAAAAATTAATTTATGGATGCACATGCACATTTTTCATATAAGAAATATGAGTGGTATATGGTAAAATGAAATACCATTACATGGAAACTTATTGGACATGAAATTTCTTTATAATTTATAAACTTATAAATACCAATGTTGTTTCTATATAGAGATGTTAATTACAGGGATGCCTACAGCATAATGGGTTGATTTTATGATATGTGTATACTCATTATTAACATGGAAATTTATTGGACATGAAATTTCTTTATAATTTCTAAATTTATAAATACCAATGTTTGTTTTTATATAGAGATGTTAATTACAGGGATGCATATAACATAATGGGTTGATTATATGATATGTGTATACTCATTATTAAATATTTAGATATATTTGGAATTAAATGTTGAAATATAAATATTTGAAATATATTATGATAGTTAAACAAAATTTAAAGAGTTGATTATAAAGTAGAGACAAAAAAATAATAATTAAAATATATTAATCAAAAAAGTGGTTGAGAAATTATGTAAGTGGTTGTTATATTCGTTAAATAGATTATTGAGCAATTTTATTGATGTTATATCCGTTAATTAGATTATTGAGCGGTGTCCCTTGCTGGCTCTTTCAAATGGGAAGTCTATGAGATGGATGTTAAATCTGCCTTCTTGCATGGGGACTTGCATGAAGAAATCTATATGGAACAACTTATTGGCTTTATACAAACAGACTCTAGTCTTGTATGTCAGCTTAAGAAATCCCTTTATGGTCTCAAGCAAGCTCCTTGGGCTTGGTATGCTAAAATGGATAGCTTTCTTTTAGAATTTGGCCTTTTCTAGGTGTCATTCTAACAAGTGGGCAAGTCCCTTATCATTCTTGTTCTTTATGTTGATGATCTTATCCTCACTGGTAGTGATCCCAACCTTATAAACCATGTGAAGTCCAGCCTTAAAAAGAAGTTTGAAATGATAGACTTAGGACACTTGCATTATTTTCTTGGTCTTCAAGTCTTGCAATCCAAGGAATGTATTTCCCTTTCCCAATCCAAGTATGTTCGTGATCTTCTACGCCATTTTCACATGGAAGACTCTAAACTAGCTCCTTCTCCCGTTTAGTTTGGAGCCAAACTTTCAATCACTTGTACTTCCCCTGAAGTTGATGCTACCTTATACCGTCAACCTGTAAGAAAACTTTTGTATCTAACCCATACTTGCCTGACCTTTCCTTTGCTGTTGGCCTTGTTGCTCGGTTTATGCAAAACCCACATGAAAGTCATTGGAAAGCAGCTAAAAGAATACTTTGTTATGTTCAAGGTACAGTTCAGTTTGGGATTCATTACAGTGCCAAAGCAACTCCTCTATTAGTTGGTTTCACTGATTCGGATTGGGCTGGTGACCCTGATGATCGGAAGTCTACTGCCGGTTATGTCTTCACTCTTGGTTCAGGACCTATTACATGGGCTTGTAAGAAACAGGCTGCCATTTCTCTTTCGTCAGCAGAAGCAGAGTATCTGGTGCCGTAGAAGCTAGTAAGGAAGCCTTGTGGCTTCGTCAGATCCTATCAGAATTTGGCTTTGAGCAGCAGAGCATCCGACTACACTTTGGTGTGATAATCAAAGTGCCATTCAACTATGCGAAGATCTAGTCCAACATCAGCATAGCAAACACATTGAACTACACATGCACTTCATCAGAAAGCTTAATCATGACCATGTTCTTGAAGTGCAATATTGTTCAAGAGATGATTAAGTTGCATACATCTTTACAAAGGCTCTCACAGAGGTGAAGTTTAGTAAACTTCAATTTATGGTTGGAGTTCAGGAAGTTTTCACTAAGGGGGAATGGGCTCTAGTGCTTCCTTCCTTCTCTTATTGTGTCATGTTTGTAAATCCTTCAATCCTATCCCAAGTTGTTCTTAAGGGGGGATGTTAGGATATTCTGACACATAGGAAATAGTTAAGTATAACTTGGTCTAGTATAGAGATAGGTAAAGTGTGCTTCTTTACTATGTACTTTTGTAACTTACAATCCGACGATGATATGCAGTGATCCGACGGTTAATTCTCTCCTCGGTATTACCGACACTTGATCCATGTCTTAACACTCGATTGGTCCATGATCTCTATTTAAATAGCATGGAGGGTCATTTGTAGGTTAATTTTTCATGAGAGAAGCTTATGTAAATTTTCATTCTTTTATTAATAAATTTCCTAAAGTGGCTGCGTTGGCTTGGGCTGTGGGCTATTTCCCTCTCTGAGGGTTTTAACCACGTCAATAATACTGGTGTATTGATCTGTGATCTGTTTGTGAGCGGTTTCCTTTGGTGTTCTGTCTGAGGAACTTACCCTGTAAATTCCTACATGGTATCAGAGCTATTTGAGGGCCATGTCCATTGGTCACCCAAATCTGAAGCCAATAGAACTGCATCCGACTGCCGTTTCCTAGATCTATTGTTTTTTATTGCTTTTGGGCCGATAGAACTGCTTTTTTGTGTTATGAGCATCTATTCCAATAAGGAACCCCTTTCGTTTCACGCGAAAAGGTTTCTGGTAGCCCTAGCTACGTCATTTTTAAGATCTAGAGGTATAAAGTGTTTATTTGCAGTTTCTAGTTATTTTCTCTCTGTTTATTATTTCGGTTTATTTAGCTTCTTTTTTATTACCGGATCTATACCTTTCATTTCTGCGTATGCTCTTTGCCCTGCGACTCTGTGCGATCTGGGAAAATCAAAAACAGAGAGGAAGGATTTTTCTCATGCATATGCTCTTTTCTGCTGCGCCTTAGTGTGATCTCGGAAAATCAGAAACATTGAGGAAAATGTTTAGTTTCCGGGTAAAGCTAACTTTAAGCCGTAAGGTTTGTTTTTTT
>APFE031319744.1:32381-54489 GCA_000404065.3 Pinus taeda | reverse complement strand
GATGATTCTTCCCTTACTATCTAAGACTATTTATGACATACAAAACCCTAACTTCTAGTTGTCCCTTGCATGCCATGGGTTAACCTATTTATTTATTAACTATTATAACTAATTGTGGTTTGCTTTCTATAATGCGAGTAAACCACTTACAATTATTATTAATGTAAACAACCGCTTACGAGCTTTATTGACAATTAACTAACTATGACCCTAATAGTGGAAATAAACAAGTGGGTACGATAATATTATTACAAGTTATTAATTTGGCGATTCATTTGAATTAATATATCTTATTTTATTTTGAATGTGCAAGACATCCCTTGTATTTAACATATTGTGTTATGCACTTGACTTACAAGAAAACCAGAATACCAGAAATATGAAAAAATATAGCTTGAAACATAGAAATATCATATGAAATGAGCCAAGATGCAAAGATATTTTATTATTTAAAAGCATAACACAATGTTCACTTACCTCTTTGAGGGGAAACCTCCAACCAAGTAGATCTCAATTACAATAAAACTTGATGATTCTTCCCTTACTATCTAAGACTATTTATGACATCCAAAACCCTAACTCTAGTGGTCCCGTGCATGCCATGGGTTAACCTATTTATTTATTAAATATTATAACTAATTGTGATTTTCTTTCTATAATGTGAGTAAACCACTTACAATTTTTATTAATGTGAATAACTGCTTACGAGCTTTATTGACAATTAACTAACTATGACACTGACTAGGTCCCTTGGGCTTATTACATAAATAAAGGGGTTAGGGTTGGACCCTAACATACCCTCCCCCATTAAAAGCAGCCTTGTCCTCAAGGATGAAACTGTGGAAACTGCTGAAGAATAGTGGTTGGTTCCCATATTGCATCTTCTGGAGAGGTGTCTTTCCACTTGATGAGGATTTCCTTGATAGTGCATCCATGGAGATTTATTTCGTGAGTATTGAGGACTTGTTCTAATAGAAGCCAAAGTGAGCCTTCCTCATCAAATTCTACAAGACTTTTTTGAAACCTACAATTGTTCCCCACAACTTTCTTGAGGCATAATACATAGAAGACAAAGTGGATTTTTGAAGTAGTTGGCAAGGCCAATTTGTAAGCGATTTCTCTTATACGATGAAGTACTTGATAAGGTCCATAGAATTCTGGTGCTAGTTTCTAGAAGCCCCTTTCTTTGAGAAAGGTTTTCTTACAGAGTTGGAGTCATAGGAATACTTGGTCACCTACTTGAAATGACCTCTCGAAACGAAGTTGGTCAACATGTCGCTTCATTTCGTTTTGATCTTGATATATATTTTCTTTGAGATAAGAGATCATGGTGGCACAGTTTTGTAGGAGTTGATCAATTTCCTGTACTTTGGAACATCCAGTGATATAAGAAGTTGGTGGAGGTGGGAGTTGGCCATACACCGCATCGTATGACATCATCTTGGTGGCTTCATGATAGTTAATATTATACCACCATTCAACTAAAGGAAACCATTGTACCCATTGATGCTTCTTTTTTCAAGTGAAGCACCATAGATAGGTCTCCAAACATTTTTTCATTACTTCTGTTTGACCATCTATTTGGGGATGATAAGTTGTACTCAGTTGGAGTTGCATACCCTGGAGCTAGAATTGATCCTACCAAATTTGCTGGTGAAAGTGGGGTCTTTATCGGACACAATGGAATTCGGCATGCCATGCATTTTGAAGATTTGTTCCATGAAAACTTGAAGCACCAATGTTTAGGTAAATGGGTGTGGTAGAGAGAAAAAATAAGCATATTTGGAAAGTCTGCCAACAACCACCGTGATAAATGATTTGTTGCTTGACTTTGGGAGACCTGTAATGAAATCCATGGAAACATTTGTTCAGGCGGAAAAAAGAAGTGGAAATGGTTGTAAGGTTCTTGGTAGCTCGATTGTTTCCCCTTTGTTGTGGTGGCATACATCACATTCAACTACAAAATTAAGAATTTCATTCTTCATTTCGGTCCAAAAGAAAGAGCATCATTCTGATGCATAAGTGTTTTGAAAGAATGAATGTCCTAAAATCAATGAGGAGTGTAACTCTTATAAGATGTGGGTTTTGAGGGTGGAGGTCAAGGATAGCACTACACGATCCTTGTAGCAAAGAACCTCATCCTTCCAATAGTAGTATTCTGAGGCATTAGGATTTTCTCTCAAGTTATTAATGAAATAGGACAGAGAGGGGTGGGAGAACCATTCATGTATCATATGAAGTGAGACAAGTTGCAAATATATTTTATTATTCAGAAGCAAAATACAATGTTCACTTGCTTCTTTGAGAGGGCAACCTCCAACAAAGTAGAGCTCAATTTCAATAAGACTTGATGATTCTTGCCTTACTATCTAAGAATATTTATAGCTTAATGACATTAAGAACCCTAACTTCTAGTGTTCCCTTACATAACAAAGGTTAACCACTTTATTTATTAATTATGGCCCAATTATAACTAATTGTGGTCCCTTTTCTATAATGTGGGTAAACCACTTACAATTACTTTTAATGTGGATAACTACTTATGAGGTTTATTGATTAAACTAACTAAATATGACTCTGACTAGGCCCCTTAGGCTTATTACATGAATAAATTGGTTAAGGTTGGACCCTAACATATTGATTACATTTATTAGAATTGTAGGGCTTATATTTGTTTTTGTTGTAATGTAGTTCCTAGAAATGATACACTCCTCTCAACCTAACATGGAGAGAAAACTCAATAATATGTGCATCATAGATGATTCAAATCCCCATAATTTTGTTGTGCACATGGAAAATTTGTGTGGGGTATCCTCACATACGGTAAGCATTCCCCTTCTAAACTAAGCAATAATATTTTGTATATTTCATGAATTGTGCAAATTTTTCTTGGTTGTAGGGAATATTATTTTTACATAGTTCTCTCATTATCGTTACATGGAGGTTATTTTTGGTTTACATGTAAATTATTTAGTATAATTTTTGACATAAACTATGAAGTTCATTTTTTTTGTGACACTAGAATGTTGTTGAATTCAACTTGATAACTTATCATAAATTTATGATTTTTTGTTCATGTTGCTTAACATATACTTTGGTGGGAGTATCTCTGGAAGTGTGCCATTATATGGACAATATCATGCTACATGCAGATCCATTCCATAGTTACTGTGTGGATCTTGTTGTTCCATCCCATAAATTCCTTGAAAGTTGGGCTCAGAAAGAAGGAATTGTTTACAAGAAATTTATTGACCGGTGTAAAAAGAGTGAAGAAATTAAATAAGTTCAAAGATCAATTTTATAGGTCTATTATGGAGTGCACCACTTCTTCTTCATTAAAAATTTGTAGTAATATTAACTCTTGTTTTTCTATAGTACTCATTATATCTTACAATTAATATTTACTGTGGCACATGAAACATGCTCTTTGATATAATAAGAGCCAAGAGTTGCTTTGTCAGGGAAAATAGTAAATGGTTGCATGGAGACATTTCATGAAAAATGATTGAATTATCACTTTTAATGGGAGCTTGTTGACCAACTAATAGAAGATCACTTTATTTGCATCGATAATGGAAAGAAGAACACAACACACACACACACACACACACACACACACACACACACACACACACATATATGAAGACTAGTGGGTTGATCATAAGAGAGTATTGATTCCAATGTTTTGTGAAAAATATGGATGAGTGCTAGAATCCAAAGATATTGGGGTTGTCTTGGTTTTTTAAATAGATATTTTTCAGGATGTAAATCAATATGAAGGAAGAAAATCAAGTGGGTACATTTGGTGAGTTACATTGGAAGGGAGTGTAAATGACATAGTTTTAGAAACAATTCCAAAATGCAATTTTCTTGGCATATCTAAAATTTTTGGTGGGTATGTGGAGATAACATGTGAAAAGGGTACTATGGAGTACATCTAGTTAAGGATGGACTTATTTTTATATTTTGGACTCACAAAGGAGAGGCAAGGCCATGATGCAACTAATCAATCATTATGTTACTAGGAGGTTTACTTCCTCTGGACCCTAAGGATCATGGCATATTGGGGCATGTTACCCACCCACATGTATGGCTAAACATAGGATAAATTTTAATTCTATGATGCAATTTTCCAGCCAGTTGTCATACATTATTTATTATATGATGTATTTTTATTTCTATTTGTTTTCATAAGTTATCTACAACCTGAGTTTTTTAGCATGTAACTTAGTTGGCCTGATTGTGCCTAAGCTTTTCTTGAAGGTTGAATACAAATTCCTAAGGTGTTATTTTATATGGTGACACTTTATTTTCTTTGTTTATATAGGACATCTGGCCACATAGTGGACACTATTACCCAACTAAACAAAATTTGTTTGAGTTTCCTTCTTTTCTGGGAAAAATGGAAATTGACATTGCTGATGTTGAGGTATATGGATAGTATAAATCCTTTATAGTCCACTTTAGTTAATATTCTAGTTTTCATGGTATTTTATGTCTTGTACTCTTCATTGTATCTTCTTTCATTTTCAGAAGAGTAATTTAGTATTGATGTTAAGAAGCAGGGATTGAATATATAGGAGAACAATAACAATGGAGTGATAAACACAAAAAAAAGAGAGATAAGAGAATTGGTGTAATCATAACCTTAAAGCCAATATTCTGCATGAGATACACACATACATACTGATGGTCAAGTATTTAGAGTTGGTGAATTCACCTACAATGCCTTGGAAACACAATGATAATATTTTGAAGTGATGAAACAATATTTCATGTGTAAATTGTAGTCCAACCAATATTAAGTTGGAAACTCATATTGTAATACTTGACATTCATATAATATAATTTATGTGCTTGAAATTATTTATATTTGTATTCGATATTATTTAGCATTGTAATTAACATATGTAACTTTGTGTTTTCATATTAGATGAACATGCACATTGTATGACATCTTTTTTTATTTTTATTTTTAATTTAGTTGCAAAATCATACTAATTAATTTATGTTGATTAATAATTAACACATAAAATCAATCTAAAACTACTAAAAAGGTACTTTATATAGATTAATGATGAACAAAAATAAAATGAATATATGATGACTAAATTATTCGTTTATAATAATAAGAATAAAAGTAAATGAAATGAATATAAACTACTAAATCAATCATTTATATAATGAATATAAAACTACCAAAAAAAGACAAATGATTACTAGAAATAATAATTTGTGATTACAAATGATGACTATATATGTGTGTGTGTGTGTGTGTGTGTGTGTATCCAATTTATAGTATCTTATAATGCGACCAACATTTTGGTCATATTTCTTTGGTCATTAATTGGTTTTCTCTGGTGATCATGTAGTAGTATATTTTGTTGTGTATTTGGTCAATAATTATGGAAATTAATGATTAAATCAATGACTAAATATACTACTAGAATATAAAATTGAGACAACCAATTAATGATTAAGGTAAATACGGCTAAACGTTGGTCACGTTATAAGATACTATAAATTAGTCACTATTGGTCACCAACTAAAAAATGGTTGCTTATATGCAAATTTTAGTCCCTTTTTAGTAACTCATTAGTAATTTTCTACTAGTACCTAAAATATTTATAAAATCATCCAAAATAGATGCGAAATATTCAATAATAGTGATTAAAGTACCACTAAGAAGAGGATTGTTGTCAACAAGCTACAAGTTCAATATTTTGATACCTCTAATGGATTTAATTCCTAGTAGGCTTCCTTCAACCCTTTTTTATTCCAAAATCTTGCGTAATGCCTCAATTATTATAATATACAAGAGACGAGATAGAATACATCCTTGTGTCAATCCTCAACTACCTTTGAAAAAAATGGCGGGCTTCCCATTTAGTAAAGGTGAAATTCATTAACCACCAATACAAGCAATATTTCACTAAATAAAAGGAGTACTAAAACCAAATTTATTTAGAACATAAAAAAAGAAAATAATGCCTTTTTAAGCCAAAAGAATTGACCATATCAATTTTAATGATGGTTCCTTTGTCCTTATTCTCCCTTCTTTAGTGGATTACTTCTCCAACCATGATTATGTTATCAATTATCTTACCTTTCTACATAAATATACCTTGATAATTGGACATTATTTTAGGGAAAATCCTCTTTAAATTTTTCATCATGTTTTTTTTAGTATTTTGTAAAAAGAGTTATACAACGAGATCGAGAAAAATATAGCGAGGAGGATGTATTTACTTATTTTGAAATTAGAGCATGAAAGGAGTTCATGCTACCATCAATTTTATGAGTTCTTTGGACATACCAATGTATGCTCTTGAAATCAATTCTTGTTATAACCTATTAGACCTAATACAAATAAATTGCTGAAATTGTTAGGCCTTGGATATTTTCTACGGGCTTTACCTCATATAGCACAAATAATTTTATTTTCATTGATTATCTTAGCCATCTTTGCATTTTCTTCAGTAGACATTACAACAGGCACATTTGTTTGCATTCTTATAGCGGAGTTGGGATTTGGCCTCCTCTTATTTAGTACAGAAAGCCTAAAAATTATTTATGGATGCCTATTTCCTTGCTAAAAAATTTTGTATACTTGACCCATATTCCAAATTAATTTCTTTGATATTTTTATTGTTCTTTAACTTTAGGTTTCCTATGGAAAAGAAAATTGTATTCAAAATTGAAAGCTTTGTGGAGTTTATGGAATAAGGTTCTCTCATCTTCCTAATCCTAGTTCGTGAGGTCCTCCACTTCAATTATCCATTGAGAAGCTTCAATTTGAGATTTTATTTGAGATTTTTATTTTTAGGGGTGATGTGTGAGAACTTCACCCAATATGTCAGGGATAATTTCATAGATTTTAGTTTCTATTTTATTGATTTTTGTAGATATGGCCAATCTTCATAATTAATATTTTAGCCATTGAAATATATTTAATGAAAAATGTAAGACATGTTCTTCATCTCATTTTATTTTAGTCCTCCAAATGGTTAATATAATATGTGTTATTCTTTTCGGTTTCAAGAGAAAAAAAATGAATTTGGAAATTTTGGCTCCAAACTTGTCATGTCGGTCGCCTTCAATTCAAGTCATCCCTAGCGAAGATACCCTAATTTAGGCCATCCATAAAACTATATATAAGGCACTTGCCCTACTCCTTCAAGCGCAATTTAATCTCTCACAAGAAAAGACATCATTTAGGAATCCAAGTGATGAGGCTCATCAAAAGGTAAATTATATGGACCTTAATACCACTCTCCAACTTATTAAAACAAACTTTTCTCACATTTCTTTACAATTTTTATTATATTTTTCTTAGTGAGAAGGGTAAATATGAGATGTTATGTCATGTGGTCTAATGTGCATTAATTGTACTGAGTTGAATGAGAGGGCTGAAGTTCTTGGGTTAGGGACCAACCCTAGCAACAAATGTTCCTCTTTTTGTACATGTATGCTTAGATTACATTCATAGTTAGTTGCTAAAGTGATTTCAGGTCTGTTTAAATTGCAAGTATTTGGATGATTACTTAGTTTTATTCCATTTGTGGATATATATATCAATGGTAAAATAGTGACAGAATACACTTCAAAATAGCTTGTGGTAGTGGCCTCTGCCTCATCTCTCTTATGGGATCATGGGTTGAGGGTTCCATTCACACATCCCAAAAACATATTTATTGGTTGATCACTGCATAAATTAAGATTTCTTGTTGCATATATCATTGTTTCCCTATTGCTTAGAAGCACCTACAATTCTCATTTTGGTCTTTTGAGTTTGCTATGGTTTAGAAGCACTTCCCTTCATAAACTTAGCCATTAGTTATTAATAACTATGTTTTTCTTAAATTCAACTCATCTTTCTCATATATAAATGAATTTTTCCATAAATGAAGAAAAGAATGGAGGATCGAATTTGTAGGGAGACCTCTTCTTACTAGCCTCATCCAAGTCTTCTCCAGCTACACTTCCAAATCCCACCAAACCCTATTTTGAATTCTTGTTTGTAGCAAAGTGATCATTTTTCTTGAGCAAGTCCAACCATCTTGAAGCCTTGGACTGAGCCTTAGGTAGTGTGCACCCCATTTCTACCTTATTTCCCCATCAGAAACCTTTCACACACTTTATTCTACCTTCCCTACCTCCCCATAAGCTTTCAGCCTATTTCCTGTGGTAAAACAGGGCATCTTGTAGCAGAACTAGGACATCCTGTAGTACTACAGGTTACCCTATAGCAGCCTGTTTTAAGCTCGAATTGAGCATAAATGGCCATTTGAGCATAGTTTAGGCCTCTTATTGGATTCCATACCCTCGACACCATTCCAGACCTATTTCCCCATACATGTCCCCCTTGCCAAAGAACAAATTGGTTAAATTAGCATTTTCATTCATAAAATTGAAAATGAAAAAGTTTTTTTTTGCAATTTCTAGTTAGCACATGCATGCAACAATCACAGTAGTTCTTAGATAAAATTCCATTCTCATTTACTCTAAATAACTAGATGTTATATGCAAAGTTAAGTTAGGTCTCTTTTGCAAGAAATATGTGTAGATTTGTAGCTAGATGATTTCATGTCACTTTAAAGCAACTTCCAATTCAACACTTTCATTTCCTAGAGTAGGCAACATTCCCTTTCTACATTAAGAGTAATTTTCCCCTTTCTATTTGGTAGTGAGACTCCTTCTAGTCAATAGAAGACTGGTTTGAAAAACCCTAGTGGTCTATTGCCCGAGCTGAAAAGTGACAAGAGTAGACCATTGCATCTACTATGTATACAAAATTGTCACCTCCAAGTTTGTAAGAACCTCGGGTTGATGAAGTAAAGCTTGTAGCCCTAGGAGTTGCGACATTCTTGCTGCAATACTGGTTCTCATGACTTTTTGGTGTCATTACCAGGGAGGTGTCTAAGTAGATGTGATTTCTGATTTCTTTTTTTCTTCCATTTAGCAAATAGTTGCAACCTTTTCTTTCTTTCCAATTCTGAAAGTAGTTTCATTTAGAAAATAGTTGCAAATCTTTGCTTTCTTTCCATTTTGCAAGTAATTCTAAAAAAGACCCTGAAAAAAATGAATTCCTTTCATGCCTTGTAGGAGTAGAGACAAATTAGGAAAAAAAATCCGAATACCCCCACCACATCTAACAACCAACCTTCCCTCTTCTTTGGTGGCTATGAGCTAGAAGACCCATTAGCCGAACAACCAAAGATCTTTGAAGAGCCTATTGGGGATGGAGAAGAAGAGACCATTCCACCAACCTATACCATGGATGAAAATAGAAGTGTGATTGAAGACAGAGAATGAGTTGAAAATAGAGTTGAGGGTTCTTTTCCCATCAGAGAAACTAATGGAGATGCTAGGATGAAAAACATAAGCCCCTCTTCCCTCCCTCACTTCCATGGCTTGACCTTAGAGGACTTGGATACATTTTTTTTTGGGTTTCTTGTCATATACCAAACTTATGATTATACCTCTAATGACCAGAAGTTGAAATTATTTCCATCCACCGTCAAAGATGTAGCTTTTCTCTAGTTCATGGGGTTACCTTGGGACAACATCACCACTTGGGCTCATATGCAACAAGCCTTCAACAATAAGTACATGGATTATTGCAGGTCCAAAGATACCAAAGAAGAAAATTTTAGAATGACCTTGGGACATGATGAATCTTTGGAAGATTATGAGGAAAGGTTCCAACTCAGCTACAAAAGAGCCATGTGCACCCTCGATCTTGAATCACTTAAGCTATTCCTTCTCAGAGGGATCAGAGAAGATCTATTAGAAACCCTAAACATGCTATTAGGAGGGGCCAACTATCAGTTACCCTATGATGATATCAAGATTGTTTTCAAAAGTCATTCTATGGCAGCTAGAAAGAAGGGTAGGGCTAGTGAAGCTTTGGCTAGTTCACCCTCCTCCAACACATCCATAAACGTGAAATTGGGAACATGTTGGAAGACTTCAAGAGTGAAATGTTGCATACCCTTTCTCTACAAATGGACACCATGTAGATCAAGAGGAAGTAGGAGGAAGCATAAAGACCCTTATTTGTCTTCTTCCCTAGATGCACTAGAAGTCACCCTAGAAATGAATGTCCATTGAATCTTATAGACATTTGCTCGGTATTTGAGGAGAACCACTCCACAAAAAAGTGACCTTTTTTTTCTGGATTGAAATTTTTGTATAAAGCAACTAAAGGGGTTACTGAAAAACTATATTATATCAGCCAAAGGAGGCCTCAAGTACCATGACCATACCAGCAAGGCATGCAAGGGGAATCCCATTCATATTACAACCCTAACCATAATGCATCCACTCCCCCTTGGTTCCCTCCTGCTCATCCTTCATGGTCCACACCTTCTCCTTAGTCTTTTGCACCTCAATATCATTCTCAACCTGCCAACCAACCATTTCATCCATATACTCTTCCACAACCTCAATGGAATGCACCAACCCAGGGGTGGAGGCCCCCATACAACCAATCTCCAACCACTACCTCCACCTCCATCTCAACCACAAATCCTTCACCTCGATCCACCTAAGAAACCTCAGATGCTTGCTCAACCAAATCTGAACCCAAACAACAGATAGACACAACAGGTCTACAGTGGGGAAACATATTATGCTGCTTATGCTATCGAAATTCAAGAAATCAACCTCAGGTCTAGAAGAGTTCTTCCAGATAATAAGATTTCATCTCCACCGAAGGATCTTGAAGAGGAAAAGGAGGAGAGTGTCCCTCAAGCGAATCCACTTCCTTTTCTTGAGAAATTAAACCATCCTATCCACCTCACCTCAAAAGAGACTGAAATTTTGGGTGAATTGAAAAACTTGTGTGTTAAAATCCCACTACTCCAAGCTACAAGGATTTCCCCATCTACAACAATTTAATCAAGGAGAAATGTTTCAAAAATCCTGGGGGGTGAAAGAAATACATCCCTACCATTAATCTTATTGGAAAATTGTCTGACTTAATGTTAGGGCAGGTGATTTTCCCAAAGTATATAGATCTTGGAAGTCTTGTGGTAGATGTGCACATCAATGGTATCATTGTCCCCCATACCTTGATCGATATTGGGGCTTCCATCAATGTGATGACTAAGGATACTATGCTTAAACTAAATCTCCAAGGATCATTAAGAAAGACACAACAGTCTTGCACCTTGCAGACAGATTGGCAGTAGCTCCTAAGGGAGTTTTTGAGGATGTGATGGTCTCCATTGATTCCGAAGAATACCCTAGTGAATTTTTATTTCTCCAACATAATACCAAGCTCAATGGTTATCTGATCATCCTTGGAAGGCCATGGTTAGCTACTGTTGATGCTTACATAAGTTGTAGGGCTAGGAATATGACCATTAAAAATGGGCATTTGTCCAAACAATTGGTCTTGTACCCTCCTTCTCAACCATCTCTGGATCATGACTTACCTTTATGGTTAGAATAGGAGGAGGAAGATTAAGTCCACTCTTTCCTAATATGTACCCTACATGATACTATAGAAGGGGGGTAACTTGATCAAGACAACTTGATTGAGAAGTTCCTCTAGAATCATCCCCCCAACACCGTGTCCCTTGAGGAGTTAGTGAAGAAAATTGAAGATAAACCTTTGTTATCAAACCAGCTCACAAAAAGATAGAAAAGATAGATCAACGCCTTAGAATTCAACCTCTTCAAGGGGGAAACCTCCTTTACATTACATAAATGAACAATTCATGGATGATTCAAATGAAAAACCTCCTTTCTATATATAGGAGTCTAAGGAGTCACAATATAACCAAGTCGACCTAACAATAATAATATAAAGGCACAAAAATAACAATAAAGGTATTTTATGGGGCACAATAATAATAATATGGGGACAATAGGGGCACACAAATATTAATAACGGATACAAATACAATAGTAATGGGGGCATCATTAGTATTATAGGGACCTAACATACCCCTCTCCTTCAAAAAAGTGTTGTCCTCAACACTTGAGAAGTTCTGGATGCTTCTGTATAAAATTCTCATCCTCCCATGTGGAATCTTCAGCAGATAAGTTCTTCCACTTGATGAGATACTCCGAAATGGATCAATTTTGGATACTACAATAGTAATGGGGGCATCATTAGTATGATAGGGACCTAACAACTTTGGACTAATTTGTGCCTAGCTAACTCAAGTCCTACTCATGTCAAGATGATAGAATTTGGTCCAGAAAGAACATTGAAAATAAAATCCTCTCTCTTTGTAGAATAGGAAGAGGAGTTATGTGACATGCTAAGAAATCATTTGGATGCCTTTGCCTGGAGTTATAAGGAAATGAAGGAAGTGCACCCTACTTTGGTGTGTACTCACCACATTTACAATAAGGAAGGCTGCAAGCTAGTGCACCAAACTCAGAGGAAAATGAACCCAACCCTCAAGGATATAGTCAAAGAGGAACTGCAGATGTTGTTGGATCCATAGTTCATTTATCCCTTCTTAGATAGTGAGTGCATATCTCCTTTGGTTCTAGTTCCAAATAAAAATGGGAAGTGGAGGATTCATGTGGACTACAGAGAGGTAAACAAAGCCACAAAAAATAACCATTTCCTTCTACCTTCCATTGACCAAGTATTAGATGGTCTGGCAGGAAAGAAGTTCTTCACTTTCTTGAATGGATTCAGTGGTTACAATTAGATCCAGATCAGCCCAGAGGACCAAGATAAAACCACCTTCACCTGTCCTTGGGGTACCTTTTCTTATAGGGTCCTTCCTTTTAGATTATGCAATGCCCCTGCCACTTTTCAGAGGGCAGTCTTGAGAATCTTTGCAGAGCTAGTCCACGACTTTGTGGAAATTTATATGGATGATTTCACCCCCTATGGGTGTGATTCCCCAGAGGCTCTCTCTAACTTGGGAAAGTATTAAACAAATGCATTGAAATAAACTTATCCCTTAGTCCTGAGAAGTTTGAGTTCTTGATGACTGTAGGGACTTTTCTAGGTCACTCAATATCCTAGAAAGGACAACAAGTAGACCCAAATAAAATTGTTATCATAAAGAGGGTCCCTACTCCTCAGAAGTAGAGGGATGTCAAAATTTTCTTAGATTTAGCTGGATACTATAGGAGATTCATAAAATGCTTCAACAAAGTAGTGTCACCTTTGTTTGGACAATTGGCCAAGGACTCTGAATTTTTATGGTTATAAAGCTGCCAAGAGGCCCTAGAAACCGTAAAGGACAAGTTGACTACTGAACCTATACTCCGAGGCCCAAGTTTGACTCTTCCTTTCCACATCCTTGCTAATGCCTCTGACAAATATATAAGAGTAGCTCTAGGCCAGATAAATGACAAGTTACCTTATGTCATTTACTTCATCAACAAAAATTTGTCCAAGGCTGAATTGAACTATACTGTGACTAAAAAAGAGATCATAGTGGTTATCCATTCCTTGAATAAATTTAGACATTACATCACTAGTTACCAGACCTTTTTACATATTGACCATGCTTCTATTAAGTATTTGATGAAAAATTCTAATGTGAATGCCTGAACTATTAAATGGTTTTTTTTAACAATAGTTTGATATAACCGTAATTGATAAGCCTAGTAGAGAAAATGTAGTTGCAGATTTTTTGTCTAGACTGGCTTTGTCTGCAGGTGAGGAAGGAATGGCTGATGGCCAACTACCGAATGACCATTTATTCATTATTTCAGTTCTCTCTCCATGGTTTTCTGTCATAGGCAACGTTTTAGTGGTTGCACAGTTCCCTCCAAATCTATCCTCCAAGGAAAAGAGAAAAATTATAAGGAAAATCAAACCATTCACTTGGATTTGGAGGAATCTCTTCAAGCTAGGCCCAGATAAAATTCTGAGAAGATGTGTTAGGGAGGAGGAAGTTTTTGACATCATTTTGGCCTGTCATGATTGGCCTTATGGAGTTTAGTTTGTAACCAAGAGGATATCCTTCAAGGTACTACAAGTTGGCTGCTATTGGCCCACTCTCCACCAAGATGTAAGAAGATATACCAGCCAATGTGACCGGTGCCAAAGAATGGGGAAACCTACTCCCAAGGATGAGATGCCTTTGTAACCTCAAGTCAATTTTGAGCCATTTGATAAGTGGGGCATGGATCCCATTGATCCACCATTAGGACATAAAAAGTACATAATTGTGTGAACTAATTACTAGACAAAGTGGGCTGAAACCAAGGCTCTCAAGGTAGCCACAAAAGAAAAACTGGTTGAGTTCTTGAGGGAGAACGTGTTTTAGAATTTTGGATACCCTCAAGAGCTAGTCATTGATCAAGGCACTCAATTAATATCACACTTTATTTAGAATCTGTTAAGCTAGCATAAGATCAAGCACAAGAAATCAACTCCTTACCACACTCAGGCCAATGGACAAGTAGAGGTTACCAATAGAGCATTGGAAAGCATTCTCACAAAGGTGGTGAGTAGCAGTAGGAAATATTGGGCTGACAGGCTATTGGAGGCCACTTGGGCCTATAATACGACTTGGAAGACAACCACTGGCTTCACCCCTTATGATTTAGTCTATGGGAAGAAGGCTCTTCTCTCCATTGAGTTTGAGTACAACACTTTAAGAATGGAAGCACAGTTGGATTTGGATGTTACAAGGGAACAACAAGAGAGGATGCTCCAACTCAATGGGTTAGATGAATTCAGGATGTAGGCCCTCCTACACACATAGGTGACTCAAGTACAAGGAAATGTTTGGCATGAAAAATATCAAAGACATTTTTTTTCAACAAGGTGATTGGGCTATGCTATATGACTCCAGGTTCAAGGATTTCAAAGGAGATTTCATGACCAGATAGTTGGGCCCATATGTGATAGAAAATTTCCATGATAATGGGGCTGTTTAGATAAGAACCATTGATGAAGAAGGTATCCCCTTGCTTGTCAATGGGTATATATTGAAAGCCTACAAAAAACCTCTATCAAAGGAAGAGTTCATCAATAATATCAGTAAAGTGGTGATGGTGATTGGAGGTGTCTTGGCTTCCACCTCACTTAATTCTTGATGATTGTTTTATTTTAAAAAAAAAGAAAAAAACAATAAGAGACCTAGGTAAAAAACCCCATGAGGCACCTAAGGCCAACTTTTGGGTTGAAAACCTCCTTAAGGCAGCCCAAGAGTGAAAAAAAAGGAAAAATAAAAGATCCTTGGGTGAAAACCTCCCTTGAGGCACCTAGGGTAGGAATATAGGTTTAAAACCTCCTTTGAGGTGACGTGTGTGTCTTTCAAATAAAAAAACACAAAAATGTTATGGCAGGGACCTCAAACTGCCCACTAATAAAAGTTTGTGGTTTTTGCAGGTTCTCAAGGAAATAAAGGAAACCATGTTTAAAGGAAATCAAGCCAATAAAAACCCCATTCTTCCTTCATTCATTCATATCTTCCATGCCCACCATGTCTCCAACATCCATTCTCATATACAACCATCAAAAAACCAATTTGCAGGCAATTTTCCAACTTCTATAGGATTTCCTACAGTTACTACAGGATGTCCTAAAAATCTACAAGAATGGAATATTAGTTGAGAAATAATGATGCAGACATGTTCTGGGTTGAAATAAAAGTCCATTGACCTCACCACATCTCATCCAACACCAATTCATGACCATGCCACCCTTTGTGTCCATCAAGAAATCCACTAAAAAAAAGAAGAGAAAGAAAACACAGAAAGTAAATAAAAGTCCAAGGGCCATACCATCATTGGCCTACCCCACCTACCACTCCATCTTCCCCATTACCACACCTTCCTCTCCTACTCCAACACCTATTCCTCCTCCAAGTTCTTTTTTTTCTTAAGAAAGAGGCAGCTAAAGGATTTCCTGTAGTACTACAGGAAATCCTACAGCAGCCTGTATTATAACAAAAGTAGTCTCCATGCTCCTCCTTCAACATCAATGTAGAGAAAGAGTATCATCACCCTTGTAGGCACTATGGAACCTATCTAGAGCTCAACAAAAGTAGAACAAGCCAATGCTTGCACATCACAACAAAGAAGACCAACATATTAGCTGGGTGAAATCAATAAAATAAGAGAAAAATATAATATGTACTTGATCTAGAAGAAGTGTATCAGAGCCACCCTCCAGCATGAATCTAGCAAGAAAAGGAAGCCACACGTATGACACCTCATCCACACTCTTTCCTAAGTATGAATATGAAAAAGTTGATTTTATAAGTTGAAGGTGGCCAGTTAACTTGGCCACCCTCAGCCCGAAAACAAAAAGTGAAGTTCTAATCAGCAGGCCACGTGGAAAGGTCACATCAAAGAAAATAAGTCGAAAAGGTGGTCGAGTTAATTTTTACATGAGGGGTGATGATTAGAGAAAGGGTTTCATGATAACTAATAGTCACCCAACGGTCCAAAAGGAGAAATCACATACCCTCCTAGCTAACACGCTGCTCCAAGGAATCAACCATAAATAGAAAAAATCCCTAAATTGCATGCATACATCGTTCATTTTGATATTTAGAGAACTAGGACCATCTGGAGGACCCACTAAGCTAGTCTCAACCATCCTACAGTGAACACCTACAGGAAACATAGAAAAACAATAGGAAATAGTGGGAATTGTCAAGAATTTTACACTGGGTGCTTGGGGCCCATCTATTCAAGAATTCTCCTCAACCAAAGCACTACAGTGAAAGGTAGGTGGCCCATATCCTCTGTTTTCTCACTTGATAGCTAGAAAAGAGAAAAGGAAAAGAAATTTTCATTTTTCTTCCTAGTATTTACAATGTGCATAGGGATAGACAAAATTGTGTGGAGAAATTGTGTGGTAATAAAGGAAGAATTGTAGTCATCACCCGCCTAAAATCTAAACCCCCAGTCACCTGGGAAAGCTCTAAAGATCAAGCCACCAAACTACATATAGTCATATTGAGAGAGAGAGAGAATGACAAGAGGTTTCAATAGAAGGGAGCCCACGAGGACATAGAGAATACATCTCCACCCCTTTGTGGTAGATATATTTAGAAGGAATCAATGGTTGGGATTTTTTGAGCTACTTAGAGGATATGATGATGATGTACATCAGGATTTTTTAATGTCACTCACACCTCAGGCTAGAATTAGTGCCACTTTTGTGGTGAGAGGATTGTCAATAACAATTAGCCCTAAAAGCATTAGCATAATCACCACACTTCCTCTAGGTTTACAATGGAGAAAAGAGCATAAATCTAGCAACACTTATGCCAAGAAAAATTTTTTTTAAGAGATGAGGAGCCAATTGAGGACAAAAATGGGATTAGATGGGAGAGAATTCCCTATCCTTGGGATGAAGTAAGCTATCACATTCTCAAGTATATTTCTTGTGAGGGAAGGCTCAGTATAGTCTATGGTTACTAGTTTAGACTCCTCCACGAGTTGAGATTTGGAGAAGAGTTACCCCTTAATAGAATGGTTAGTGTACCCTACTTCTTGTTGTAATCAATAATAGACGTGAGCTTCAAGGTACAGGAAGGAAAACATTAGCAGCTAGCACATCATGGACTAGTCAAGCTCATACTAGTAGATTCCGTAAGCCAATTAAGAGTACATATTCTATGGTACACTTTTACGGAAATGGACTCGGAGGCTGTAATTCAGGCAATTGAGTATGAAAGAGACCCAACCTCTAGTGGAGAGGAGGAAGAGAACCTGAAGAAGAAGAAGAACCTGAAGAAGAGGAGGAGGAAGAGGAACTTGAAGAAGAAGAAGAAGAAGAGGAACCTAAAGAAGAAGAGGAAGGACTAGAGGAAGAAGAGGAGGCATGGACAAATAAAAGAGAGGGAAAAGAGAATATTGGGGAAGAAGCATAGAAGGATTAGGAAAGCCCTGAAACACATACCAAGGAAGGGGAGGAATCTCCAAGAGTGTCTCTTGAACCCACAGGGAAGGAGGCAACTACTACCTTGACTGCATTAAGAACACCCATAAAGTCAACAGGAAAAAAGCAAAGGCAGAATCCCCTATATTTCAAAACAAGAAGGAGCACTATGATAAAATAGGGGAGACCACAAACACCTACCAAGACTCCTATCATCATTGAGGACTCACCAAAAGGACAAGAAAAACTAGTCTCCCTAGAAATGAAAGGTGAAGAGGACACATCAAAACATGCTTCCCTAGAGTCGTCAATCACCTATTTTAGGAGGACTGTCACTGGGTCAACCTCAGCAAAGAAAATAAAAAAACCTTTCACCCCATTTCAAAAATGGAAAATCCTCCTACATGAAACATAGACACTCCTACAGGAAATTATGTTAACACTACAGGAAACACAGAAGAAGTAGCAGGAAGGATAATAAGGACAAAGGAAAGGAAAGGAAGTAACAACACAAGTACACGGGGAGACAGATGATCGAAATATAGTAAAGGGAGAATCCCAAGAGCTATAGGAACCTATCCCACAACCTAATATCAACTCCTATTACAGATTCATTGAGGGAGGTAGAGTTATAGCACATAACTTTTCCATCCCTCTCTTCTTTGAGATTGAGAAGGAGAGAGCAAGGACACATCGCTGGATGCAAATTGCTAAATCAAAAAATGTAGAGGATGTGAGCCATATGGAAGAGAAGCTACTAGATATGGGAATAGAGTTGAGTGATATAAGAGATATGGAAATAGTTATGAAATGTCAACTAGAGGCTAAAAACAAATGGCTAAGGAGGAAGGCACATGACAAAGAGATATAATTGGCCACTATGGAAAGCCTCTCTATGGAGGCACTCTAGTGTAGGATGCTAGAAAAATCATATGCCTTGTACCTAAAAGATCAATGGCTGCAATTTCATTTAAAGACACTAGCACAATGAGGGATTATGCCTTTCCAAGACTATAGACAACTCATTGAGATCTATGACTAAAGATCCCTAGAGGAGAGGGCTAAGATATCTGAATTCTCCTTACATAACTTGGCCTTAATAGAATTGAATGTGTGGGATGCCAATCCAAAGTTGGGGGACTTACAACTAATGGCCTTCACATCATGGATGAGTCATGAGGAGGTCAAGGCTAAGGAATTAAAAAGTGTTTGAAAGAGAAGAAAAAGAGCCTCTTTACATCAAAGTAGAACAAATCAATTTCATGGTTGTCATTAGAATCCACAACCTCATCACCAATGATCCCTAGCTTGCACCAAGATACTTAGCTACATAAGAGAAAACAATCACTCATTTTGAGGATGCTTTGAGATTTCTAGAGGATAAAATCTGGCAACCATGCCAAAGAAGATGGGGAACCCTACCATACAACCTAAAGATCAAGCACTATCATTCTCCTGAAAGAATGAGGCATGCAATAGAGAGGACCCCACTATATAAGAAGGCACTGCAGAGACTCAAAATCAACTGGAATGGCTTCAAACCTAGTCCTCCATTGCTCTCGGGTATGTTAGAAGGAAGAAAGGAAGAAGAGGAAAGAAAGCATTGGGAGGAAATAGAGAAGCATGTGTTTGGTTGTGTTATATTCTTTCCACGACTAACCCATGTAGTTAACCGGGGGATTAGAGGGGGGGTGGAGCCCTCCCTTCATTGCGATGATTGCGTAGTGGGGGGGTCACCGGGGGTTTGAGGGGTGCAGGTAACCCCCGTCTATGGGGTCCCCAGAAAATTTTGTTTTTTGGACCTTATATTAGGTTGGGTGGACCTACCTATGGTTTTGTGCATGTTTTTGGCACATGGTTTTGGACGCGATGGTTTTTGGTCCATGGTTTTGGACGTGATGGTTTTTGGTCCATGGTTTTGGACGCGATGGTTTTTGGTCCACGGTATTAGATGCCTTGACATGTATAAATATGTTTTGTAACATTGAAAGGAACATAATGAAAAATCAAGCTGGTAGTCCCAGTTTTGGAATCCAAGGGAAAATCTCTGTGTATATGTGTTTTATGTGGTATGCTCTTGCATTGTTTATTTTCTATGTTTTACAATTCGTATGCAGGTAATTTTTGTAGGGGATTAAAACCTACATTTGGTATCAGAGTTGGTTTGGATTCAAGGGGACACCTTTGTTGCTGAGGGGTTTCGCTCGAGCCTATGGTAGACCCTGTTCAGTGGGAGATCTTCGGGATCAATTCTAGTTGTGAAAGAAGATGGCGAGTAGTGGAAAGATAGAGCTTAAGAAATTTAATGGTCAGAGTTATGGAAACTCAAGATGGAGGATCTGTTGGTGGGTAAAGATCATTGGATCGTAGTATATCCAGGTACTAAACCAACGGGATTGTCTAATGAAGAATGGAAGAAGTTGGATAAGAAGGCAAAGAGCACAATACGATTGTGTGTCTCAGATTTAGTATTGTTGAATGTATCAGAGGAATCTACGACAAAGGCTTTGTGGGACAAGTTAGGGACTTTATACCAATCTAAGTCTCTGGTGAATAAATTGTTCCTACAGAAAAAGTTGTGTAACCTGAGAATGAAAGATGGGGACATGGTGACAAAGCATTTGAAAACATTTAATATTGTGGTAACTCAGTTATTATTTGTTGATATTAAAATTTTAGATGAAGATAAGTGCATCAGTTTGTTTTGTTCTCTACCAAATTCATGGGATAGTCTGGTTATTACAATAGGTAGCAATGCAACTGCCTTGCAGTTTGATGAAATAGTCTCATCCTTGTTGATTGAGGGAATGAGATGGAAAAATATGGAGAGCTAGAATGGAGATGCCTTGTCTATATGAGTACACTCCCAGAACATAAACAAAAATAAGTCATCGAGTGGGAGGTCTAAATCTAGAGGGAGATCTAAATATCCAAGAAAACCTGTAAAGGTGGTGTGTTGGAAATGCAGAAAGGAAGGGCACTACAAAAGGGATTGTAAATCTAAAGCTCCTGATAAAGGAAAGAGATCTGATGATTCTCCTTTTGTAGAGGCGAAAACCACCTCAGATGAAGGTGGGGATGTGTACTTGGTTTCTTCAAGTACACATGTAGATCATGAGGCATGGTTGATTGACTCAAGTGCATCTTTTCACTTCACTCCCCATAGAGAGTGGTTCTGCGAGTATGAGAAATATGATGGTGGTGATGTCTTCTTGGGGGATGAAAAGAAGTATTTTATCATTGGTCACAGAAAAGTAAAGTTTAAGTTGCAAGGTGGAAGGGTTAGAACACTTCCAAGTGTTCTGCATATTCCTGCATTAGCTAGAAATCTGATTTCTGTAAGCAAGCTGGATGATGCAGGTGTAAAAACAGTGTTCGAGAAGGCTACCTATAAGATGGTTTGGGGAACACTAGTATTGATTCGGGGAGTTCGAATTGGAAATATTTACAAGCTGTAAGGTATCACTGTTGTTGATGGGTGCAAACGATTCTGTGGTTCTTGAAAATGGAGTAGAAAATCTAGTGGTCTCTAGAGAGAAGACCATGCTATGGCATGAAAGGCTTGGACATATTGGAGAGAAGGGAATTTGAATACTTCATGGTAAAGGTATGGTAGAAGGTATGAGTAATAGCTATCTGGATTTTTATTTTTGTGAAAATTGTGTATACAAGAAGCAGAATCGGGTGAGCTTCCCCTCTGGTGGTAAAAGGGAGAAACATATATTAGAACTTGTGCATAGTGATGTGTTTGGACCTATGAAGGTTCCATCACTCAGTAAGTCTATGTACTATGTATCATTTATAGATGACTTCTCAAGGAAAACATTGATATATTTCCTTAAGAAGAAATTTGAAGTCTTTGATAGGTTTAAAGAATTTAAGGCTCTCGTGGAAAACCATACATAGAACAAGATAAAGGTGTTGAAGACAGAGAACAGTGGAGAGTTTTGCAGCAAGGAATTTGAAGAATTTTGTAAGAAGTGTGGTATAGCATAGCAGAAGACTACTCCATACACACCTGAGCAAAATGGAGTTGTAGAAAGAATGAACAAAACGTTGACAGAAATGGCAAGAAGCATGCTCAGTGGTGCTGAGTTAGGACAGGAATTTTGGACAGAGGTAGTGGAGATAGCATGTTACTTGGTCAACAAATCACCTTCATCAGCATTGGAGGATAAGGCTCCACAAGAGGTATGGACTGGTAAGAAACCCTCTCTTTCACATCTGAGGGTATTTGGATGTGATGCATATGTACATGTTCCAAAGGAGAAAAGAACC
>APFE031319744.1:4399-29370 GCA_000404065.3 Pinus taeda | reverse complement strand
CTTGGGAGAATGCTGAGACTTAGGAATACTGGCAGTAGTCGTTGATTGAGGGCTCGGGGGTGGCCAGTTGTAGCAGAATCCTGCACAATTGAGCCTATGGTTGGGAGGAGAGTCATCCCCAAATCTTGTGGTACAGGTATAATTTCATTGAAGAATTGCTTTCCTTTTTTGATATTAATTTTAGTTCTACTTGTGCTGTTACAATCCAACTGGTAGTCCAGTTTTGGGATCCAAGGAAAATCTCTGTGTATATGTGTTTTATGTGTTATGCTCTCTCATTGTTTATTTTCTGTATTTTAGAATTCGTATGCAGGTAATTTCTGTACGAGGTTAAAAAGTACAGCATGCAATATTTTATCCACAAGAGGAGAATACATCAATAGAAGCGTGGAATGTGAGAGAGACCAAAAAAGTAATGAAAGACATGGACATAGATTAAGTTTCTCAGAGGATGAGAAACACTTTCAGTAGGGGGTAATGAAGAGGCTCATCAATAGGTGAATTATATGGACCTTAATTCCACTCTCCAACTTATTAAAATCAACTTTTCTCATGTTTCTTTACATGTTTTATTATATTTTTCTTAGTGAGAAGGGTAAGTATGAGATGTTATGTCATGAGGCCTAATATGTATTAATTGATGGATTTGGAGCAATTTTGGCTAATTTAAGTGCAAGGACTTGAAGTAGGCAAGCAGGAGGGATTTTATGAAATTGGATCTCCCTCCTTAAATCCTCACTCACTTGAAGATCCCTCTGTCATATCTCATTAGCTTGGAGTTACAAGTAGACAATCCCACTGAGGTCATTGGTAAACAAGCCATTGATAGTTGAAGACACGTTGATCTCGAGTTGGGAGACAAGCCTCCCTAAATTTAAGGAAGTTTTTGATAGGTTCAATTGTATAAATAATAAGGCTTATAGCCTCATTAGGATTTGCCTATTTTTTTTTTTAGCCAAGAGGCATTTTCGAGCTAAGACATTGTGACTGATAAATCTTATGTATTTTTGATATTTTAATGAAAATGAAAATAATTCCCTTGATCCATCACTAAGTTGACTCACAGGGCTGAAGCTCTTAGGTTAGGGCCAAACCCTAGTAGTAGAGGTTCGTCTTTTTGTACATGTATGCTTAGATTACATTCATAGTTAGCTTCTAAAGTGATTTTGATTTTGTTTAAATTGAAAGTATTTGGATGATTACTTAGTTTACTTCCATTTGTGGATACATAGATCAATGGTACAATAGTGATAGTAAACACTTCAGAACATATTGTGGTAGTGGCCTCTGCCTCATCTCCCTCATGGGATCATGTGTTGAGGGTTCCATTCACATGACACAAAAACATATTTATTGTTTGATCACTACATAACTTAGGATTTATTGTTGCATAGATCATTGTTTCCCAACTTCTTAGAAGTACCTGCAATTCTCATTTTGGTATTTTGAGTTTGCTATGGTTTAGAAGCACTTCGCGTCATAAACTTAGCCATTAGTTATTAATAACTCTATTTTTCCTAAATTCAACTCATCTTCCCTACATATAATTGAAGTTGTGCATAAACGAAGAAAATAATGTATGTTGTTGCAGGAGGATCTAATATGTAGGGATACCTCATCTCGTGAACCTCATCCAAGTCTTCTCCACCTACGCTGCCAAAGTCCACCAAACCCTAATCCAAATTCCTTTTTTGTAGCAAAGTGGACATTTTTCTTGAGCAAGTCCAACCATCTTGAAGCCTTGGACTGAGCCTTGGGTAGTGTGCACCCCGTTTGTGCCTTATTTCCCCATCATACAACTTTCCCACACTTCATTCTGCCTTCCCTACCACCCTATAAGATTTTGGCTTGTTTCATGTAGTAAAATCAGGCATCGTGTAGTAGAACTAGGACATCTTGCAGTACTACACGAAACCCTGTAGCAACCTGTTTTAAGCCCAAATTGAGAAGAAATGGCCATTTGAGCTTAGGTTAGGCCTCCACTTGACTTCCATACCCTTGACACCATTCCATACATGTATCCCCTGGCAAAGAACAAATTTGTCAAATTAGCATTGGCAAAAAACTGAAAATCGAAAAGGCTTTTTCTGCAATTATAGTTAGCACATGCATGCACTAGTCACAATAGTTCTTAGATAAAATTCTATGCTCATTTAGTCCATATAAATAGATTTTATATGCAAGGTTAATTTAGGTCTCTTTTGAAATCAGTATGTGTAGATGCTTAGCTAGATTATTTCATGTCACTTTAATGCACCTTCCAATTCAACACTTTCATTTGATAGAGTAGGCAACATTCCCTTTCTGCATTAATTGTAATTTTCCCCTTTCCATTTGGTAGCCAGACTCCTTCTAGTCAATAGAAGACTAGTTTTAAAAACCCTAGTGGTCTATAATCCCAATTGAAAAGTGACAAGAATAGACCACTGCATCTATTGTGTATACAAAAATTTCACCTCCAAGTTTGTACGAACCCTGTGTTGATGACGTAAAGTTGGTAGCCCTATGAGTTGCAACATTCTTGCTGAAATATTGGTGCTCATCACCAAGTTAAGGACAAATAAGAAGAA
The DNA here is from genome assembly GCA_000404065.3 of Pinus taeda. NCBI lineage: Eukaryota > Viridiplantae > Streptophyta > Pinopsida > Pinales > Pinaceae > Pinus > Pinus taeda. The sequence goes on along the minus strand of APFE031319744.1, from coordinate 26,800 downwards.
TGAAGACATCTCAAGTATATATCCTATCTCTCCTTAACTTCACATGTGTGGTTAACTCTCCTATAGCTTTTCACATGCAAGTTTTTGGGCAGTAGGTCTAAATTTTCTGGGCAACATATTCTGGGTAGTAGGGTTGAGTTTCTGGGTAGATTATAGGAGGTTAAATTTAGACATAAGAAAATAAAGCATGGTCAAATTTATTTGGAAGAATATTGACTTGACAATAGGGTAGTTTGACGAGGTTTGACCATAGCATTATTGGTTATTTTGATCATCATACTTGACTAGTAGAATTAGGTGTACCTCTTATTGAACTGGAGAACTTCCCTAAGGAAAAGGTTGCTAGGTTTCCCCCCAAGTGGATTTTCTCAGGGTAAATCTTGTGTTATCTCTGTGCATTGTGATCTCTATTGTCCTTTTGCATTTATGGTTAAATTTATAAAGTGTAATTGCTTAATGATAATTTGGAAGTGCTAAAATATTATCTACATCATTATAAGTAATGTCATATTTTTCATAATTTAGTGCTTGTATCTATTGCACTTGGAAAATCGACATGGTATTAGAGATTTGGTGAAGGAAATGAATTTGAGATAACTCTTTAAGAGCTTTGGTCAATGAAAGGGAAATGAAGATCACTCTTAAAGAGACCTACATTTGGTTCCTCTATGAAGTTAGAGAACAAGATGGAAGGAGCTATAAATTTCAGGGCTTGGAAAACAAGGATTCACCTCATTCTTGCAAAGAATGATGTCTTAGATATTGTGAAGGGAAATGTCAGTATACCTTCAGATAATGAAGGAAAAGAAAAATATGAGAAGGATGACACCACAACCATGAGTATTATCTTAAATTATATGAAATATTATTTGATTCCACATGTTTCGAATCTTGACACTTCAAGGAAGATGTGTGATGCCATAGTTGGATTATATGGCATCAACAATATTGCTTAAGCAGTGAGTTTGAAGAATGAGCTTCATGATGTTAAGATGGGGAGAAATGATATTATGGCCTTATATTTCATGAGCATATCTCAACTAAGATATTAAATTTAAGTAATTGATGAAATAATTTTTGATAAAGAACTTGTGACTACAACACTTAATGGTTTAACTAATTCATGGAACTCATTTGCATCTAGTATATGTGATAGAAAGGATACTCTAAGTTTTGAAGAAAAATGGAACTCATGTACTCAAGAAGAATTTAGAATTGTCTCAAAGGAGAACATTCCAAGACCTTAAGATGATGACTCTCAAGAATTTATGACTCAATCTAAAAATTTAAAATCAGGGAGAAATTTTGGAAAGCTTCAAAGGAATGTAGGTAGAATACCAACTCCTCAAAGCAAGGACATTCAATGTTTTTTTTTGCCACAAGGTTGGTCATTACAAAAATCAATTCAATGAAGCGAAGAATGATAAGAAGAGGAAGGACAATGATGATGATGAGCATCCTTATCATAATAAATCCAAGAATGATACTGGAAAATGTTTAACACCTAATGATAAGGACATGTTTTACTAGAATTTCAAATAGATCTTTGATTTCTACAAGTAGACTAAGAGAAAGAGGGAAATGAAAGGGTCTCTCACACAAAAATAAAATTCATAACACTTATGTTATCATTCCTGCTTAGAAATTATTTCTAAACTTTAGAAATATATAATTCTTGATAAGAAATCCCTAGGGTTTGTGGATAAAACCCTAGATTTAGACCTAGATCAATGTTCCGCTAAAATAAGAAATCCTAGCTCATGCAAGAAATAAAAGGAAAGCATCATGCTAATGTTGATGATGAGGATGATGAAATTATAGTTGGAATTCATTCTTCCAAGAAGACAAGGATCAAAAGGGACTTGAAAATTTCCTACAATTCTCAAGTTATAAGTAATTTATATCTCTCTTCCTTAATTATTAGTTTTTATCCTCTTATCTTTTTTTCCTTTTTGCTAGGTTATAATCACTTCTTCCATGACCTCCTAGTGAGGGTTGTAGGTACATCATAAAGGCTTCCAAGGCTTTGGAAATAGATGAAAGAATTGGGAAGAATGAAGCAAATCTTGTGACAAGAGAATTATCCCAGAGTGATTTGTGTTCAAGATGAAGAAGTTATACTAACATCTAGAACCATGTATGATAATCAGAAGAGCTCATAGTTCAGAGGGAGTAGGAAAGCCAACAATTTTGAAAGATGCCATAATGAATACTGCATCAATATTTGAGGAGTACCAGTGGTGAATTCCAAGTGGATATACAAGTATGCAATAGATGGAAATGTAGATAAGTAAAAATCAAGATTCATTACAAAATAAAGAAATCTTAGTACGATCACAAGCATACACATTGGACTAGTTATTCTTAGATTGATGGACCTTGGTTGATTTTTCTTCTAATGGGAGCATAAAGGATTACATGATAGAGGGAGAAACATTGACAGAAGGATTTTCTTTAGTGATAGAGAGAGATGACAAACTATGCTTCATTGTTAGAGGGTGTTGACATCCTAGTTTAAGATGAAGGATCTTGGTTTAAGGGGACACAATATGCGTCTAGGGAGAATGGCTAAGAGAGCATTAAGGCCTAGAGAAAGTGAGTTCCTGTAGCATTGGACAAGAGATTTATCATTCAATTAGTGTGTAGGAATGGTAATAGTTCATGGTTTCACCATAGCTCATAGGCAATGATCAGGTTCCAAGTGATAAATTGGAATTAGTGAATTGTTACAAACGATGAGTTGTTGAGCATGATACTAATGTAATATGCTTTCCACAGTTAGTGGATTGACATATCAACATAGCTAGCTCATTTACAGACATGAATTCTCTCTGGGTCAAGTATCTAAACTAGGATTAAGGAGAATGATCCAAAAAAGGACAAACATTCTTCCCAAGTCAAGTATGTTCACTAGGATTAGGAAGAATGGTCCTAGAGGTCCATAAATAATCAACCATAGAGTTGAGTAGGTTCCTTTCAACATCGGGCTCAGATTAATCTCCAGATAGGCTAAGTGAGATCATTTAACATAATGGCCTAGAGTGAGGCATTTATATTTGGGACCAGAATACTCAAATGGATTGAGCATGTCCCTAGGATCTCACCATGAGTTAAAGAGATTGATCAGGATGATGGTGGACCAGGAGTAGTTAGTATACCATGGGTCATAAGTGTTGACCAAAATCATGGTGACTAGTTGATGTTAATGATGTACCATAGGCTAGAGATGCTAACCAAAATTATGGTACCTAGTTGATGTTGTATATTCGTACCATAGGTCAAAGATGTTGACTAGGGTTATGGTAATAAATGATTTTTATGCTAATGATAAATTATGAATCTTTCTTAGAGTTTTTTTCAACAAGAGAACATCTAATGGTCATTATGAATACCTCCCTAACCAACAGGTAGTGTTGAATATTGTAGTTATGGTTGGTATTCATAATTAATATTTTATCCCTTCAAATATATATGATGAAAAATATAAGACTTGTTCTTCATGTAATTTTATTTTAGTCATTGAAATGATTACTATAAGACATGATCTTCATGTCAGTTTCAAAAGAGAAAATTTTTGAATTTTGATTTTTTGGCTCTGAACTTCTAAATTTCGCCCTCCTTCAAGTCAATTTAACTCCAGTGAAGACACACCCATTCAATCCATCCAAAACACTATATATATGGCACTCGACCTCCTCCTCCAAGCATAATTAAATCTCTCACAATAAAATACGTCTTTTGGGCATCTAAGCTAAGGACGAAGAAGAAGGATGGAGACATATCAAGTATATTTTATATCTCTCCTTGACTTCATCTATGTCATTTAATCTCTTGTAGCATCATACGTGCAAGTTTTTAGGAATAGTTTGGGTAGTAGGTCAAACTTCTATGCAACATATTCTAGGCAGTAGGGTTGAGTTTCTGGGTAGATTCTAGGAGGTCGAATTTCAACCTAGGCAGATCAATAAGGGATAAGTTTGTTGGGTGGAATATTTACTTGAAAACATGGTTGTTTGACCATAACATTGTTTGTTAATTTGACCATCATATTTGAATAGTATAGTAGGTGTATTTGTTGTTGAACCAAAGAATTTCTCTTAGTAAAAGGTTGCTAGGGTAAATCTTGTGTCACCTTTTTGTATTGTGATATCTATTGTCCTTGTGAAATTATGGTTGAGTTTTTTAAGTGTACTTTCTTAACTATAATCTAGAAGTGCTAAAATAATATCTACATCATTAGAAGTAATTACTTGATTTTTATAAATTAGTGTTTATATCTATTTCAGTTGAAAAACGAACTCTATTTCCAATCAATAGATGGGATAACCTATGATCCATTTCCTCCATTCATCTACAATTATCTCTGAGCATTTGGGAATATGGATCTATAAAGGATTAAATCTACATGAGAGTGAAAAAAATTTAGGGGATGCAAGGAATTGAAGAGAGAGTGGTTTGTGACCAAATACATCTAATGGGATGATCTTGCAAATCATAATAATATTTCCCAATAAAATTTCATTCCTTGCAACAATATGTCTTGCTTTCATTATTTTATTGGTCCATGTGCATTTCCCTTTCACGAGCTTTATATCCACTAAATCTTGATCCATCATGATTTCTTTCATTTTTCTAATGAAAGGTTATCTAATAATGCCTCCACTTTTGTTTTTTCTACTCATGATCACATTAATATCCCCAACTATGACGCTATTTTTAGAGAATTTAGAGTTAATAAAAAGTAATAGAAATAGAAGAGAATATTCTTTTTCTTTTAAGCTATATGCATATGAACATTCAAAATATTTAAATGGTTACTTGAATTATGGTATAATATACATGCCAATATCCAATATTGAGTTTGATGTGAAAATTCTAGGTGAAATGATGAGCTATCCCAAAGGGTATAAATATTTCGTAAAGCCCATTTAGAACATACCACTATTCCATAATTACTTTTTAAGGTCATTTTACATATTTTCAAATTTTCATTTGCCTCTATATTAGTCTCCTAAGGAAGTAGGATAATTTATTTTTATAATATTATTATATCTTTCATGGATTCTTCCTTTAACATGACACCAATAACTCCATAATTCTAGGATTCTATATTCATTACTTAATAGGTGAAGGTTTGCGACTTCCGCCTTCAACTCGAACATTAACTCTAGGTTCCTTGTGGTTTGAGTTCCAACCCCAATGATTTTTCCATGCTTGTTTGGATACCCAAGAATTTAAATTTGCTGGTTCTCTTTTTTCTTTTTCCAACTTTCTACTTTTCTTCTTATTTGTCTCTTCTATTCTTCATCCTCTTATTTATCTTCTTATTCTTGTTATAGATGAGTACTTCTATAAGTCAAAATATCTAAGAAAAGTTGTGGTTTGTTAGGAACATGATTAGTTTCTTATTAACAATTTTAAAAAAATGTGTTCATTGACTAACGAAGAAGGAATCTTATGTGTTTCAAAATGTGTGGATGATTTTAGAGGAAACAAAAATATAAGGGTCATGACTAAGGGTGTTATCACCTTAGTGAAAGAAATTGGTTCTCCCTAAGAAATACCTTCAAACCCATTATTTGATAAAGTCAAATTTCCATCCTTAGTTCATACCAAGGGTTTTATTGAGCTTTATTTGATCTAATCCAGTAGGATTGGCTTGGAAATCATCTCAATGAATTGTTTTTTAGGTGCTAGTTCCTTTATACCAGTAAAATCTAGATGACTTAAGTAAAAATAGGTGAATTTTAGCTTTATTGATGAGATCGATTTCTTGGAGCCCATTTTTTTAACTACTTACCATTGTTATTCATATTTAACTGTAGTTTGAGATGAAATAATACTTCTTTTTACAACTAAACTATGCATATTCATGACAAATTTTGGATTTTAGAAGACATTGTTCATAATCTATATGTTGAGTACACTTCTATTTGTTAAGAATTAGGAGGATTTATATTTGAAGACCTTTATCTAGGTTTACCTCTATATGTATCCAACATAGGTGAACACTTCATCCCTAGAATATATTTGTTAATATATCACCCCTAAAAGTTTTCTATGATTTGAAATGAGTCTTCATTCCAACAATGAAGAAGAATATGTGGGAGGTGAATCTATACTAAAACCACAATTATAATAAAATCGAAGGATGAAATCAGGGATCCATTTTCTCAAGTACATTTATTTTGCATTGAAAAAGTATGGATCATTCCTGAATATGGATTCCTATATTCCTTTGATTTAAATAAGAAAGTGTAAGAACCTATACAAAAAAGGCAATGAGTTAGTTTACCCTTTCTTAATAACTTCTTGTCCTTATAAAACTATATTGCCACTAATTTGGGTGATAGCTAGATCCTTATAAACTAGCTAATCAAGTCACAATTACCAAGAGTAAGAGCCTGTGCTAGGAAGTGGAAGCAAGAAGAGGAAACTCAATAATGTTATTAAGCTTATTAAACAAAGGAAGACATGATTTTGAGACTTTCCCAAGAGTATATATAAAAGTGTAGAATTTTAAAGCCTTATCATCTAGAGGGGAAGGGTGACGTCCTCTAGGATTAGGATTCATGGCTATGATAGGAGAAACCATGATAGTGGCAACCCTAGTGGTGGTAGCATATATTTTCCAATGATGAGTTGATTGACCATGTTAGTGATGATAGTGTTATTTTAGTTTATAAATGCCAAGAATTATTAATGACAACATTACATGCTCCTTTTTTGATACCATCGAAGGAGCAAGATTATTCTTTAAATCAAAATTGAACATAGCATGTAAATGGTTTCATCTTTCGAAATGGATTAAAATAATCAAATACTAAGGAAAACTTAAATATATGAGGTCCATATCTAAATATGGGAAATTTATCCTTGATGACCCTAAATGCATAACTGTGTATATGTTGGAAAAGTTGTCACTGATGGCAAAGGGTGTTAGTTTATGTTTGCACCCACAGTTGAAGTTGATGGCATGAAGTTGTGATGTTTCTTGTTAGAGTTATGGCCATTAATGTGCTTGCATATACTGTGTTGTTGAAGGTTTGTGTACTATTGCAAACTAGTGTCTTAAAGATGAGTATGTATTGTTGTCCCTATGTAAATTTGTTGATCATGAAAATTTTGTTAGATTTATATTATTGATAATGAATGCTTTCTCATATGTTGTGATATCAAAGGGTATGTTGTTGATTTGGTTATGTTGTAGAAGTTAGTTGACAGAGGTATGTTGAAGGGTTATGTTGTTGAGGTACACAAAAAATGTTGTGATGCAAGTGAATGGTTTGTTTATTATAATCACTAAAGTTGGCTTATGTTAATGCATATTATTTGAATATTTAAAAATTCATTTTATATATTTTAATATTCAAATGCTGAAAGAATTAGAAATGAATGAGTGGAGTGCAAAGAGACAATATTGTTCACTTCATATTCTTGTGTGGAATACCAATAACCAACAAATTTTGTGTATAAAATATGTGATTTTGGAATGATGAAATGCTAGAGAACATGGAAAATTTGATTTAATTTTTGTGAGACCTTGTTCATGAGTTACCTGGCACAAAGAAAAACAAGAAGAGGAGTTAATGTGAAACAAACTTGAGGACGGGAATGTAGAGACAAAGAGATGGAGGCATACATAATTATAGACTAGGTAAACCAACACACTGTATTTTTTACGTATCAACGGATTTTAGTCTCCTTTTAGGTTGTATCTTGAAAAATAACAAGTTAGAGCCTGTTGAAGTGGAAGTGGGAGCTTAAGGGAAAGTTGTAGTGTGTAGAAAAAATAGACGTAGGAGCCTCCTGTAGGTTGTATCTTGCATAAAATTAATGTAAATGAGGAGTAGGTTATAGCTTTCTAGCAGGTTGTAGCTTGCAAAGTTGTAGATAGGTTGAGCCTCAAAAAGCTGATGTACTAGAGGAAATAGGAGCTTACCTTTGCATCAAAACAACAACAAATTCATGGTTTTCTCCATTTATGAGTTTCCACTTATATCTTGAGTCCACATGTGTTTCTTATATGTTCTTATTTTTACATTGTAGTTTAATTTTGTTTGTGTGTTAAAATATTACTTTTATATGGAGGATTTTCCCATCTAATAGTTCAGATAAATGTTGAAAAAAAAAGTAAATAGAAATTTGATGTGCATGAATGCACTAAATTGATTCACCCCAACTCTTGGTTTAGTTAAATTTCGAATCATTGGTATTAGAGAAAGTTCCTTCTATCCAACAATCTCCCCCACCAACATGATTTGGATGTGTATCAAACTTGTGACATGTGCTCTGATACCACTTGTTGGAAACTTGACTAAATTGAGAGGGGGGATGAACCATTTTAATTCATTCATAGAAATCAAAGTTTCCAACAGGTAAACAAAAATTTGATGTACATGAATGCACTAAATGGATTCATGCCCCTCTCAGTTTAGTAAAGTTTCCAACAATTGGTATCAGAGTAGGTTCCTTATGTATCAACTTAAAAACTAGAAGATAGACTTTATTGAATAAAGGATTATCAATGTACCCATTCTCAGTATTGTAAAATTTTAGGAATGGAGGGAGAAGGTAAAATATGAGCTGATAGTTTATGGACCTAATGTGTGGAAGTTAGTATGTGATGGATACAATAAATATTCCCCCTAAATGTAAGAACAAAAATCGAATGCTCAGGAAAATTATGTAATTTATAGCAATCTTCACAATCTGGATCCTGAGATGGTGATAGATCTCAAATCTTCAAAAGAAATATGGGATAGGTTGCAGCTCATGCATGAATGAGATATTAGTAACAACAATTTAGAAAATTGGAAGAAAAAGGCCTCTTATAGGGAAATTGTTCATTGGAATGAGACCTATTCTACTAGTGTGAATGTACCTAATTATCATGAGGAGAAGAATTTGCGGCAACCAATCTAAGCTTGACTCAACCTTGGTTGAAATAGAAAGATTGAAAAATGAAAATGGAGTTCAACAGAAGTTGTTACAGATATGTGATGAAAGAAAGTGTGAGTACAAGGAAGAAATTATTAGCCTAAGTACACAGTTAGAAGAAGCAAGAAGAAATGATGAAGTGAGAAAGAGAGACACAATGTGAAAGGTTATAAGAAAAGGTTTTCTTAATGAGAAAGAAGTTAGAAAAAATAGCACCTCAAAGGAAACCACAAAAGATGATAAATAAACTTTGAAAAGGACTATAGGAAAAAATGCAAGTAGTGTGATTTACGAAGAAGAAAACAAGAAAAAGAAACATAACCATCAACAAAAGAATCAGTCAAATAAAATGTCATTTAAAAGAAGGCCATTTGCTCCTTTGAAAAATGTTAAGTGCTTTTGTTGCCATAAACCTGTACATGTAGCAGTAGAATGTAAGAACAATAAAATCAAGAATTATTAGTAAAAGGTGCAGGAGACAACGAATTTCCCTCAAGCAAGAAAATAAAGAAGACATTTCCCTATGAAAATAGCATGTATCATCAGGTACACAAATTTATTCTATGGCTATTATTTCTCTTGTAATGCATTTAGACATAGATTTGTTGATTCCAAATTATACACAAAGAAGAATATGAGCAAAAGAAGATAAAAACTATTTCTTCCATTTCTTGTTCACACAAGATGCCATAAATGTGACAATCTTGGACACATAACCAAAGATTTCAAGCTATATTTTACCTTAAATAAGTTTAGACATAAAATGGAGGCCACTTAAATCATATTGAGCAATAATTCAGAAGGAAATGTAATAAAGTATGGAAAAGGAAGAAAGAGTAGCATGTGGCTTCAATGAAAAATTGAAGTCAACATGGCTTTAGGGGGATCTTCTCAAGGAACGATGAGAGAATAAGAATATTACCAGTATTAGAGCAAGATCATCTCAAGGGGAGATCAACACCAAGAATGTATTGGAAAAGATAGTAGCCATGGTGAGACCAAACTTGCACATGAGGTGTGGCAGAGACATGGTGCTTTACCTAACGATTAGTACAACAATGAACATAATTTACCTTCTATTTTGGAGTACATAAAAAGAGTTGAATAAATATACTATTACTTGTTCAACACCTAGTTCAATATTACATAAATGAGACTAGTTTTGAGAAATTTATGGATACCAGTTCATTAGTGATTGAAGAAGAGGCCATCATGAAATTACAAAACAAGCTTCCAACAAAACATAGAACAATTTATGCGCATAGCACAATGTTATGAAATCATTGGAGAGTGAAGTATCTACCTTTAAGAAAAGAATATTAGTTCTAGAAGTTGAACTAACTAAGAAAGAAGTGCCAGCTGCATTAACAATGGAAGAGATATAAAGAGTTCTTATTAATGTTCCTAAATAAATGACTTATATTTTCAATGATGATCACTTAAAAACATGATAATTAGAGGAGACCAAAATTTCCATTACTTCCTTAAAAGAAGATTTGGAAAAGGAACACCAGAACTAATATACTGCTCAAAGAAACTATGAGAGGCATGCCATTCTACAGAGAGAATAGTACAAGAATTGGGTACAACCTATAAGTCATTAGCAAAAAGAGATGGATGGGTATGTAAGAAAGCATTGGTATGAACACTATTGAGAAAAGGCCCAACTTTGGATTATAATATTTAGCTATAAATTACCAACCCATATTTAGTTTGTCACAAGAAGTATACAAACTATTAATACACTAGAAGCTTACCTTTACGTCACAACAAAAAAAAACTTTTGGTTTTCTCCCTTTATGGGTTTCCACTTATATTTGTTGTCCACATGTGTTTCCTATGTGTGTTGATTTTTATGTTGTAGCTTAATGTTATTTATGTGTTAAAATATGATTTTATATGGAGGAATGTTACTCATATAAGAGTCCAAATAAATGTTGAAAAGAAAGTAAACAAAAATTTGATGTCAATGAATGCACTAAACTAATTCACCGTCGTCTCAGTTTAGTCAAGTTTCCAACAAATGGTATCAGAGTGTAGGTCACAAGTTTGATACACACTCAACTCGTGTTGGGGGGAAGATTGTTGGACATTGGATAAGCCAGCCCTCCCCTTGTGTTTTGTGACATGGACTAACCACCTATTAAGGATCCTCATATCTAGCAATGGATCGTTGAGTAACACCTGCGGGTTTTGGCCTAACGACAATCGTGATTCCAAAAACTATATTCATCCACATAACACCATCCCAAATCTTCATTCAAAAATTATAACCCATAAATTGTGCTATGTTCTTATACCTAAAGAATCACTAAAAACATGCAATGATGGAAATATGGTGAAGGACATTATGGGGCACATTCTTTGGCACATTATTAGTGTGCTATCTACTAATTTTACATTTTGGGCATTTATTAAATATACTTTTCTCTCTTCATAATAAATCATGCAATTAATAGAACATGCAATAGTATTTTATTACTCTATTCATAGATATTTCATAAGGGAATTGACTTCTTGGATTGTATGAGGCAAAGTATCTGACTTTAGTAAGAGAATATCAACTAAAATTCCACAAAAGACAAATAAAGAAAAAACATATTTTTGAATATTAGTGATTTCACATTTAATACAGTGAATGAAAATGATCATGAACTTAAATGTTTATACTTTATCTTATACCTTATAATTTGTGTAAAATAAGTCTTTGAAACACTATTTAAAACCTTCAAGTTCACTAACAATAAAATTCTAGAGAGAAGACCTGTTTGATCCTTCATATATGGTTTTATTTGATAAATAAATAAGATGGTTATCATCAATCCTAGCATCATCATCCATAAGTGCATTTCCATTTAGGGGTGATGTAACACCCTCCTCCCACATCTACCCAAGCAAGCAACCAACCAGGGTAAACATGCGATGAGAGGCCACTATGATATGATTCAACCACCTAAGTCATGTTAAGTAAGTGGAAATGATGGAAACACACCATAAAGACATTCAACATCAACTGTAGGACCCTTAGGAACCAATCCCACCTCTCTGCCAACCATCCCTTGGGTCCCACTGATATTTTGGACCATTTGACCTTTGGATGCTCTCACGCTATGGGTATGCCAGCATCCAGGGACCTCTGGATGCTCTCACAGGCCTGCAAGCTAGTGTCGAGGGACTATTTTGCACATTTATGTGCCAACATCCCTGGGATTTGAGCCACTTTTTTAGGCCCAGAGATCAGGTCACTACCTAGAATTGAATGACATCTTCAAAATAGTAAAATAACAAGGAAATGATAGCATAATTGCAATTACTTGAATGAGACCTTGACTAGACCTATACTAGACATGAAAACTATTTCATCAAATAAATCATGAATATGTAATCTACAGGTGTAAATAATATATCTGAGCATACGTGTCTCATACTTAGCTGAGAATCGCTACGGAGCATTGATGCCTCGACACATCAACTGCCATTTCATCAATTAGGTCATAGATACATTGTTCATTCATTTACTAGTAAAAACATGATGAGATCCATACATAGCTACGGTCATGAAACACACACACACACACACACACATATATATAACCAACATAATAGCAGAAAAAATACTAATGAATTCACAACCATATAAACCACATATAACTAGTATAATACTCATAATAATAAAGGGAGAAATAACCTCATATTTATGATGCATAATCCAAACCCGGGATGGGACTTCCATGTTCCACTCGACCGTAGAATGGATGAGCCAAAAATCTCTTCATCCATTCACCCCCATGCCATATTCTAAGCACTAATGTGGGATCTCATAGAACACATCAATCCAAGACCAACCAGGGCTTCTAGAGGCCAACCACCTCAACCCATCAAACAATGATTCCACCTCATGGACGGAGATCAAAAAACCATCTTCAAATTGGTCTCTATACAACCATTCTAGGGCTCCATAGCATTTGTTCCAACCAAGGCTCTAGGACTAGTAACTGAACCCACAGCTGGCGTAGGGCTCCAAAGTGTTTGTCCAACCAAGGCTCCAAGACTAATAACTCAACCCATCAAGGGATCCAGAGCATTTGTCCAACTAAGGCTATGATACAATAACTCAACCCAAGCTAAGGAAATATGAGAACCAACCAAAACAAAACAAGGAAATAAACCCATAATCTCAATTATTATCTAGGAAATAGAAAGACTAGGCAATCCACTGTCAATCTAAGTAATCCTCCATGCTAGTGATGGATCATGACCAATAATCCACATGCATATTCTATGCATGCCAAAAATAGTGAGAAAAACATACATGCAACTCGGTACCTACAAGAAAATCTCGTTGTAGCTTTGTAACCCAATGTCCTCTTGCACTTTCCTTCTCTTCCTCTGCCTTCCTTCTCTAAAACTCCAAGTATGCCACACCCTACAAGAGTGCTCCAAGAAAACTCTAAGTATCCAAGAGTATGAGAGATAATAATGAGAGAGCTCCAAAATTGAGAAGCATTTTTATGAATGAGGCCACTATTTTCTTAATTTTCCATTATTTTACTTCATTTTCCTCCTCACATGAAACCTGTGACATTTCACCTCCATTTTCTCCTAATTTCCATTATTTTCATAAAATAATGTGCCAAAAATGCCATTTTTCCTTTCCAAAGTCTTAGCCATTGCCTTTGTCAATTTCCTTAGCCATTAATCAATCACAAGTGATCCCCATCACTTGTGATGAAGTCCATGGAAATGACCTCCCATTTCCATTTTGGAATCACAATCGGTTTTAGCAGTCCACCTAGATGTTTACACTATGCCTTCACATGTTGACAATCAAAACACCTAGCCAAAAACTCTGCCACATTCATCTTTAGGTTTGGCCAATAATAAAATCTCTTCACTCTTGTTAGTGTCTTCTGATACCCTAGGTGACCTGAATATGATTTTGCATGAAACTCCCTCAATATCACCTTCTTGAACTCACCAATATATGGCACTTATATCCTACCTCTGAATCAGACCAATCCAATTGTTGTAAGGCAATAGTCCACATTTTGTGCACTTGCACATGTACCTGTACGTGTACCACTACCCATACCTATACTACTACATGTGCTTGTACCTGTAATACTACCTATACCTATAAATGTACCTGTACTACTACATGTACTTGTACCACCACACATACATGTGCCCTCCTGTAACCTGTGCGTAATCTCCATATACCTAACATACTCCTAACATCCCTATAAGATCCTATCCTGCATTTTTTCCATAGGAGCTCATAGCTACTAAGTGATTTACCTGTATCTGCCTACTAATAGCATCTGCCACCCTATTCTCTTTACCTTTGATATATCTGATCTCAAAATCAAACTCACTAATCATGGCCAACCATCGAGCCTACCTACCATAAAAGTTCAGTTGGTCAAACAGATATCGTAACCCATTGCGATCACTCATCAACACAAATCTCTTGCCCAAAAGGTAGTGTCTCCACATCTTCAATGCATGTATGATCATTCCCATCTCAATATCATGTGTGGGGTAGTTTTGCTCATGATCATTTAGTTTTTTCGAATCATAGCATACCACTTGTCCATTCTACATAAGGACTCCACCAAGTCCTCCTTTGCAAGCATCTATGCTAACTAAAAACTCTTTGTACAGATATTCAATCTTTAACATTGGTGGATGTGTCAACAACTGCTTAAGCTATTCAAAATTGTCCTCACACTCCTCTGTCCATTCAAACTTCTCACCTTTCTTCTGTAATGATGTAATAGGATAAGTGATCTGTGAGAAGTTCCTAATGAACCTATTGTAATAACCTGCCAACCCCATGAAAGACCTCACCTCATCTACATTCCTGGGAGCTACCCACTCCATGATAGCCTTATCTTTTCTCGATCTACTGCAATGCCCTCCTTGGAGGCAATATGTCCCAGGTAGTGTACCTCAGTATGAAAGAAACTACACTTGTTGAGCTTAGAATACAACCGGTTCTCTCTCAACAATCTCAACATCATTGCTAAATTCTCAACATGCTCTTCCTGATTTTTAGAATATACCAATAAGACATAAATGAACACATCACAAACTTATCCAAATACAGATGAAACACACTATTCATCAAGCACATAAAAGTAGTTGGATCATTAGTTAAATTGAATGCAACTACAAAAAAACTCATAATTCACATACCTGGATCGAAAGGTTGTATTGTAAATGTCCTCCTCTTTGATGCGTACCTGGTGATATCTAGATCTCAGATCAATCTTTGAGAACACTATTGCTCCCTTCAACTGATCGAACAATTCATCAATCCTTGGCAACAGATACATGTTCTTGATGGTCACTTTGTTCAACTTCCTATAGTTAGTTTATAATCTGAGAGGACCATCTTTCTTCTTAGCAAATAATATCAGTGCATCCCAATGTGATACACTTGGCCTAATGTACCCCTTGTCATACCCTTCCTTCAACTGTAGCTTCAACTCTACGAAATTAGGTGCCTTAATCCTATAAGGTGATTTTGATGCTAGAGATGCCCCTAGCATCAACTCAATAGAAAACTCTACTTCCTTGTGAGGTGGAAAATTTGTAATTTCCTCAGGAAATACATCTAGAAACTATTGTAGAACTGAGTACCCACTCAAAACATCTGCATCCTCAACTTCCTTACCTTTGTCACTATAAATGTGCACTACGAGTAACATAAATCCTTTCATGCGACTGCCTTTTTCTTGCATATTTGTCACCATCCTAATTGATGTGGATTTCTTCTTTCCCTGTAAGACTTTTGGTTCCCCATTGTCATCCACACACTCAATGGCCTTGTCATAACAATCCGCATTGGTTCTATGAAGGTCCAACCAATCCATGCCCAATAACATACTGTATGATCCCAGCTGTAGTACATTCAAATGTGTTGCGGTAGGCATACCATTCAAATCAAATGCACAAATTCTTACCCAATGATTAACTCGCTTCTTTGTACATGTATCCAACTACACTAACCAAGATTCTGCATGCAATTCCCTACTTAAACCATACTTATCCACCAAGTCAGGACTAACATAGCTATAATTATATCCAGGGTCAATAAAAATATAAATAACTTGATCACAAATCTTAGCGTCCATCTCAATGATAGGCGCATGATGGTCTGCTTCATGGTCTTCTTGTTTGTTATCCAATGTTGCACAAATACGAGGAACATTCTAACCAACATCCCCAACAGTATGTGCATCCTATGCACTATATATTTGAGGTCTACCACCTTGATACTATGGAAAATATCTCCTACGATGATCCCCTCCACAAGTCCAACACCATATTCGTTCCTTATTCTGCTCCTCAGATCGATGTCCTTGCCTTTTATTTGATGCATTGAACTTCCTAGATGGTGCAAAATTCTATTTATTACCTATACCTTGAGGGCTTTCTTGTTTCTTGTCACATTTTCCTTTATTCCTTTCATTACCTTTCCAATCTATCTTAGTCTTAGACTTTGGTGAGCACTAGTATTGTAGCAATAATGTTGCAACTCCTAGGGCTTCCTACTTTACTTTTATCAACCTGGTAGTTTGTAACAAACTTGGAAGTGACGGTGTTGTATGCACAAGTACTAGCTCTTAATATAGGTTGTCACCAAGATCACTAGGAGCTTAAGCCAACTTCTATGAATTCTTATAAGAAGCATTTAACTGTGATGAAAGAAAGCTAACTCTATAGAGGCTATTCTATTTGCAGAAAGAGAAAGAAGACTGGAATGTACAAGCAAACCCTAGCAAATCATAATTTACCCACTAACCCTACTTTTGCAGGAAAATAGATGAAAATTGGTGAAATGAGTGCCATTGACTACTGAGAAGGTAAATTGCATTTATTCAATCTACTTCTAAAAAGAAATGAGAAGAAAACATTTTTTTGTGCTTTTGAGTGTTTTTATGTGAAATTATTATGCATGTAATTTATCTGGTTGTGTTTTTGCAGAGGTTGGGTGGTGAAGGAAGATGGACATGGTTTTTGGAGAAGTGGAGGAAGGTGTGGAGAGGTCCTAAGAAGCCCCTCGTACCCATTTGAAGACTTCCATTGCATTCAGATTTTGAAAAACCACTTACAAGGAATTCTATAGAAGGCTACAGGGGATCTACAGGAGGATCTACATGAGGAGGCTGAGAGCTATTTTTGGAGGTTTTGAAGGTGAAAAAATGATGGAAAAGGGTAATTGAAGGCTAGATGAAGGTGTTGAGGTTTCTGGAGCTTGTCAAGGAGGATCAATAAGGAAAATGATGGTTGGATCTGTTCAAATGGCAAGAGGGCAGGTTATGGAGGAAACACATAAATTAGGGCAGATTGGTGAAATGTTGCAAATGACTTGGGAAATTTGTGAGAAGTGAGCTTGTACTGGCTGATTTATGGATGTATGGTGAGCTAAGGTGTCCTACAAGAGATTTGCACATCTACTTACAAAAACTGGTCAAAGAAAGGATTGACTATACCATGAAAATAGAAATTTCTCTAGCTTGACCTGCAAATAGAAAATGCTAAACAATAACCTTTGAATAGAAAAGAATGCAGAGAGATCTGTTGTAAAAGAACAAGAAATGATCTAGGCAACTAAATCTGAATCATTATATCCATCTTTCCAAATCAAGTCATCGCACTAGAAATTGCATGGAAGAGCAAAATTGTGTTTTTGATGGCAACAATAGTGCCTTGACCTCAAATCATAGTCCCAGAAAGAGAGAAAAGAGATTAGGGCCTACTGTTGGTCTTTTTGAATCTTAGTATTTCATTACATTAACCTACTTGAGCAACTGAAACAAAAACAACTAAGCAAACCATCAAAGCAACCTAATCTAAACAAAGTAAAATGAATCTATGTAACAGAAATTAACTCATGAATTGAAGCAAAAAAATACAAGTATAAAGAAAGAGGTGTTGGGCAGCTTGGGTTTGGCCCTAACCCAAGAGCTTCAGCCCTCTGAAAGAGATCATTGCTGGCTCAAATTTTTTTCATCTCCATTATCAAAAAAATAAAAGTCACATTACATCAATTGTTCTAAAAAAGAAACTCGAAAATGAGCTTAACAAGTGCTGCAAAAAAGTGAAAAAATTTGACTAATAACTGGCTAACCTACTAAAGGTAAGCCCCCTTATTTATAAAAATTAAGTCCTCCGACGGTCCTCCTAAAATCAAGAAGCTTGGCTTCCTAGAACTGGAGATAAAACAACAACCCTTATTTACTTACTCGGCTACCCCTTGGAATGTGGACCTTTGTGCTCCAAGTTGCTGATGGAGGATTCAAGGAAAGGGGTCATAAATGAAGGAGACACCCCCCTACAAATCCTCTTCCCTATTTCCCTCGAGTACTTGCTTCCATTTGCTCATAAATCCCTTAACTTTGTCCAAAATTGACCAAAAAATCTGCATAAAGCACACATTAGACTACATGGAAAAATGACTAACCCATTTCACTCTATTAGCATAAATATATTCAAAAACATGCAATAAACTAATGATAATGGTGGATTAAGTCAAATTAAGAGGCAAAATGAGCCCATATAATTACCCATTTCTGGGGCTCATCATCACCCCCCTACTGAATGGGTTACTCATCCTCTAAGTAACTAGTCTAACTCTTCATCCTTGATGGCTTTGATAGATTCCCTAACATCCAATGCTTCTGATGTGATATCCTCCTCTTTATCATGGAATCCTACCTTTCTATCCACCTCTTCCCACTGTATCTGTTCTTCCTCCTCTTTTACTCCTTCCAACAATCCTAGCAGCACTAGAGGATTGAATTTAAGGCCAATCCAATTGGCCTTCAAACTTTGCATAGAGTGCTTATACAGTGGCACTATCCTCATGGCTTCCCTCGTCCTGTTTGGGGAGTGATACTCCCTGATCCATAGGCTATGTGGAAATGTGTTCCACCTTCTCATGTAGGCATGAATGTAGTCATCTCAAAACAATCTCTCCATGTCCTCGAAATGTGCAATAGCCTGGGCCTACTTATCAACATAGTTGGGGACACTTTAAGGATTAGCTGCAAGGTGTTGGTGGGCATAGATGAGAGCCATGGGGTGTGCTGGTTCTGCTCTAACCATCAGGGGTTCATTCAACTCTTTTTCCATCATTTTCTCGATTTCTACTACCCTTTTCTCTTCATGGCCATCAGTTGCAAGTCTCCTAACACAACATTGGGATCCCATAGGTTCATATCAGTAAGTGCCATGTTGTGCAAGTAAAACTTTTCCAGATTAGCTTTGTCATTAGTTGAATTGTGATCATATAGATTCATGAATTGGTTATAATCTTGAAAAGGTATTGCGCCCCTCTGGGCCAGTGCCTTGATCTAAAATTGGAGCCACTGATCATTGAGGTACACTGCATATGACTTGGTCGGTTGCCTACTGTTGAGTTATGGTATGTTCTATTCTTGTAACAGTTTACTTCTTTTTCTTATTATATTCCACAGATTAGCAATCACATATATATAAAATAAAGTGCAGATAGAACAGTAAACGATCGACAGAAAACAAGCCAAGACAAGAGACACAAGATGTGGCGGCTAGCCAGGGACAAACCCAAACATGTGTGGGGAAACCCTTTGATCAAATATTATTTTATCTTACATAATTAAGTAGAGAGAAATAGTACAATAAATCTGATTCATATCAGCAATAGCAAACCCTAGATCAGTAGCATCAACATTAGCGGCTTCATTATCAAACTAGGGCAGACGATATCTCACAAACCGACTGTCGGATTGACTTCATTCCACCACCAAACATTTCAGCTTCCAGAGGAGGTTCAGATGAACCTACAACGTGGTTCATATGAGGAGATATTCTAGGCCTCACAAGTCAATCTTTACTTCTGCAGTTGCAGCTTCAGTTTCAACAGTTTCCGGCTTCAAACTAGGGCAGTCGATATCTTGCAAACTGTTCATCGGATTGACTTTATTCCACCACCAGAAGTTGTGGCTTTCAGAAGAGGCTTAGATGAACCTAAAATATAGTTCCAAAGAGAATATCTTCTAGGCATCGCAAGTCAATCTTTACTTCTGCAGTTGCAGCTTCAGTTTCAGCAGTTTCCGGCTTCAAACTAAGGCATTCGATATCTTGCAAACCGTTTATCGGATTGACTTCATTCCACCACCAAAAGTTGTGTCTTTCAGAGGAGGTTTAGATGAAACTATAGTGCAGTTCCAAAGGGGATATCTTCTAGGCCTCGCAAGTCAATCTTTACTTCTGTAGTTCCAGCTTCAGTTTCAGCAGTTTCCGGCTTCAAACTAGGGCAGTTGATATCTTGCAAACCGTTCATCGGATTGACTTCATTCCACCACCAAAAGTTGTGTCTTTTAGAGGAGGTTCAGATGAACCTACAATGCAGTTTGAAAGAGGAGATATTCTAGGCCTCGCAAGTCAATCTTTACTTCTGCAGTTGCAACTTCAGTTTCAGCAGTTTCCGGCTTCAAACTAGGGCAGTCGATATCTTGCAAACCGTTCATCAAATTGACCTCAGATGAACCTAAAGTGCAGTTTGAAAGAGGAGATCTTCTAGGCCTCGCAAGTCAATCTTTACTTCTGCAGTTGCAGCTTCAAATTCAACAGCTTCCAGCTTCACATGTGTGAGAGAGAGACCCATTTCAGTGCAGTAGAGAAGAGACTCATAGCTGCGCAGTAGAGAGAGAGAGATGTGATGAGATGAGTGAGTCCAAATGAGGAAAAGTCCTCTTATATTTATACACAACGTTGTTTTTTGAATAGATGCGACTATTGGGCTTCTGAGCCTACATGAGTTGTAGGTCGGCTTGATAATAATTCCATAATCAAAATAAATTCATATCTCCATGAATACTTATCGAAATCGGATGATCTTTATATCAATGCTACACCTCTCGATGAGAGGAATATAATAAAAATATTATCAGCCATGAATAAGATGACCCACATGAAGTTTTTCCCTGGTTTCAAATTTTAACACCCTCTCAACCATGGAGAACTTCATCTGCAATCTGTCTATCGGTCGTTATTATTCATCCATCAAATGCACTGCCCTTTATAGCCCGACCCTTGCCTTGCTCTGCTCAATTCTGCCTGATCTGTACTATTTTGCTCTATTTTTCTCTGCTCTTGCATTGTTCTGTTCTGCTCTGATTTTTTCCGAATTATGAAGAAGAAGAAATGATCGAGGATGTATCGTACTGACTCAAAGTCAGTCTCAAAGTATGTACCATTAGTACCAGACCAGTCTCAACCAACCCGAAGTCAGCGTCATAGTGAGTACAACTCCACTGGTGCTAAACTAGTATCATCCTCCACTGACTCAAAGTCAGTCTCAGAGTGCATACCACTGGTCCCAGACCAGTCTCAGCCGACCTGAAGTCAGCTTCATAGTAAGTACCACTCCTACCACTGGTCCCAGACAAGTATTACAGTCTCAGAGAGTGTACCGCTGGTCCTAGACCAGTCTCAACCGACTCGAAGTCAGTGTCATAGTATGTAACACTCTCATTGGTCCCAGACCAGTACTGCACTGACACAAAGTTAGTCTCAAAGTATGTACCACTGGTCCCAGACCAGTCTCAACCGACCCGAAGTCAATGTCCTTGTATGGTACAACTCCTACCACTAGTCCAAGACCAGTATCATTGATCCCAGATCAATGGAGGTCATCCTAGCATAGGGAGTACGGTAGATACAATGATGCGTCCATCGGTACTACTATGGTCCCTAACTTCATTTCCCTACTCATTGATCAGATGAGAGGTACTTCCCATGAGTCCCAGACTGCATGGGTAGGATGCCTCAACAAGAGAAACTATCAATCCTGTCCTCACAGGAGAACACATTCATCCTACACAGGGAAAAATTTTTAAGAACCCCCCCTAAATTTAACATGTATATATAAAATGGGTGAATCTCCATGGTTATATAGGAAAAATGGAGGCGATTTTATCAATATATGATATGTTTATATAATTTTTTTTGGCGAAATCTCTCACCAAGCATGGCGAATATTTTACTCAATTATAAAATCTTGTGTTTATTGAATACACAAATGAAATCATTGCATTTCTTTAAAATATATTTTGAAATCAAAATTACTGAAATTACATATCAATAACCTAGTGGGTGTAAGATTAAATTCACCCGTTCCATTCACACAAAGCATGAGAAAAAACCTAATACTATATATAAAACCAAGAAAATTTCAAACTCATCACTTCTAGGGAACTCATAACCACCCTGCCAATACACAAGTATGTTCCTGTTTGCAATTAGAAAAATTATCCAAATTACAATATGTTTACTCCACTTCTAGGGACCTTGTAACCACCCTACCAATACACGAGTATGTTCCCATTTGCAATTAGAAAAATTACCCAAATTACAATCTGTTTACTCCAGCATATGTTGGAAATTTATAGAAGGATGACTAGTGCA
>APFE031319731.1:0-25463 GCA_000404065.3 Pinus taeda | reverse complement strand
TTATCTCCTTAATTTAAGGGATAACTCTTTCATGACTTCAGAAAGACTTCTAACTTGAATTTCTCCAACTAATTAAGTCAAAATAACTTAATTAATTATTTCCAAGTAGCTGTTAAGACTAAATTCGATTTTAATTCACAATTTAATTCAAGGACAAATTAAACTGGAATATTCTTGTTTCCACATTTCAACATTGTAACCCCTCTACCATCTGCTATAGTCACTCAAGCTTCTTATGATATGGGAAAACCTCCTTCATATTCAAACAAAGTAAATCCCTCAAATTTAGTTCTGATAGGTGATAGGTCTATTTCTCATGCACCTCCATTTCTTCTTACTTATGAGATTTTCAACAAAAATGTCCATAATTGCCTTGTTGATTTAGGAGCCTCTTCAAATATTATGCCAAGAACTGTGTGTACCAAATTGAATATTACACCTAAAAAATCCGTTGTACACATAGTTCAACTGGACAGAACTAAAGAGGTACTTGGAGAAATCGCATCATTTTCAATCAGGCTTTCCTCTAATCCAAAAGTTTCGCAGATAATCAATATTCTAGTGGTTGATATCCCTGAATTTTATGGTTTAATTCTAAGCAGGGATTGGTCTGAAAAGCTACACAGATACTTTGCAACTGATTGGTCTCACATGTGCTTGCCACACAATGGTAAACCTAACCAAATCAGAGTAGATCGTGAAAAATTCATGAAGTACACAGCCACTGATCTCGAGGGAAGCAATGAACCTATAGCTTTCACCAATAAAATTATTGCAAAATACTCGGCTGAATCATTCTTGGGATCCTTTAATGCTAAAAAATCTCCCTTTCTAGATAATGTTGTAATATCTTAGATAGAAATTTTTTCACAAAAAAATGCTTCCAAGTGTGTAGATGTAGTTGATAAAGTTGTAAATAATTCACTATTCTGGACTCTTTATTTTGATGGTTCCAAGTCTGAAGATAGTGCAGGTGCAGGATGTATCTTAATCAACCTGCAAGGAGAGAAAACCATGTTAGCCTACAAGCTTGAATTTCAATGCGCTAACAATACTGCAGAATATGAAGATTTGATTCAAGGGTTGTACAAAGCCATTGGCCTTAATGTCAAATATTTACAAGTATATGGAGACTCTGAAATAGTTATTAAACAGGTAAGAAACACAATCCATGACGTGTCTGGGCATCTAAAAAATTATCAATCTTTAGCCCAAAATCTTACTTCTCATTTCACTACTTTTAACATTTCTTCAGTCCCCAGATTACAAAATGCAAGTGCTGACTTACTTGCCAATGTAGAATCTAGGCTTATACCTTCAGAAAAATTGGTCTAGATAGATTTTCCATAGAGTTAGTTTTCGGACCATCCATTCTTGATAATGTGACAAATTGGAGAGTGTTTAATAATGATGTTGATATAATCAATTTCCTTACATCAGAAGGATCTTATGAGGAACAAATCATAGATGAACATGATCATGACTTGCAAATCAACCATAAACAAGATCAAAACCCAATTCCGAAATTTGTAGTCAAAATGGAAGATCTCTATGATTTGAAAGACATGTTTAAGAAGATTACCAACTCCAAGACTCAGAGTTCTACTCTGACATTTGAAGTGGTAAACCTAGGTACAATTGAAAAACCTCAAAATCTCAACCTAGGTCTTGGTTATTATCCGAAGAAAGGATATCATTCATCAAGTTGTTGAAAACATATAAAGGTGTCTTTTCCTAGGATTATTCAGATCTCAAGACCTATGACACCTCTGTAATTCAACATACTATAGCAATGACTTCTAATGAGAAACCAGTTCAACAGAAGTTGAGAAAGATTCATCCAAACCTTGAAAGTCAGATCAAATATGAGTTGAACAAACTTCTGAAAGTAAAGATAATCTTTCATGTTAGACACTCAAAATGGGTATCAAATATGGTTCCTATAGGAAAAATAATGGTGATATTAGGATTTGTATTGATTTTAGAAACCTAAATAGAGATGGTCAAAATGATACATTTTCTTTGCCTACCATGGAGCAAATATTGCAACTAGTTGCAAGTTCTAAGTTAATGTCTTTTCTAGATGGATGTTCATGATACAATCAGATTCTTGTACATCCAGATGACAGATTAAAGACAACATTCAGGACCAAGTGGGGGACATATGCTTATCAAAAGATGCCTTTTGGACTTATCAATGTAGGTGCTACATTCCAACGCGCCATGGATATTTCTTTTAAAGGTATAATTAATAAATTAGTTTTTATTTACCTAGATGACATTACAGTCTACTCTAGGAACATAAATAATCATTTGAATGACCTAAAGCATATCTTTGAAAGATGCAAGAAATATGGCATTTCTTTGAATCCAAAAAAGTCATACTTTGCTTTAGCAGAAGGCAAGCTTCTTGGGTACGTAGTATCCAAGAAAGGAATTTATATTGATCCTGATAGAATCCAAGAAATTGAAAATATTCCTCTCCCACATAACAAAAAGACCATGCAATCATTCCTAAGCTAGATCAATTTTGTAAAAAAATTTGTTCCAGATTTCTCACATATTTTTTTATCCCTTCAATCAATGATAAGAAAGAATGCAGTCTTCAAATGGGGTAAAGATGAAAGAGAGTCATTTAAGTTAAGCAAAAAATCCATCATCAATAATGCTTCTTTAACAACTCCAAACTTTCTCAAACCTTTTGTGTTGTACACTTTTTCATTTGATACATCATATGTGGTAGTTTTAACACAGCTAAACGATCAAAACATAGAAGCACCTATCTCTTTTTTCAGTTCAAATTTACAACGTGTTGAGTTAAACTACTCAGCTGTTGAGAAACAAGCTTTTGCTGTCTTTAAAACCTTGAAAAATTTCAGACCTTTTCTCCTCAAAACTCATACAAAAATAATAGTACCTTACCCTGCAGTAAGGCAACTATTGATTCAAAGAGAAGTGGGGGAGAAAAGGGCCAATTGGGTCACTGAACTTCAAGAATACGATGTAGAAATACAGGCAACTAAAATTGTTAGGGGCCAAGGTTTTTGCAGGATGCTAATTGGAGATTCCCACTTATCAACAGAAGAAGACCAAGGTAATGAAGTGCAAATATCAGAGGTAAGCTTCAATAATGCACAATCACAATATGCTGATTTGAAGTTTTATTTGAAGAATGGATATGCTCCTACGCATCTTAATTACAAAACAAAACGTGCTTTAAGGTTGAAATCAAATCAGTATCAAATAATTGATGATGTATTATTTAGAAAAAAATATGATTCAATGTTATTAATATGCCTTGAAAAACCTGAAGCTGAAAAGGTTATGCTGGAGTTACATGATGGACCAGCTGGAGGTCATTTCGGATTAAACACCACAACTCATAAAATCCTGCATGCAGGTTATTATTCGCCAACACTATTCAAGGATGCACATGACTATGTAAGAAAATGAAAAACTTGTCAAACTGCAGTTGGAAGAGAAAAGAAACCAGCATTCCCTTTGCAGCTAGTTAATATCCAACAACCATTTGAACAATGGGGATTAGATATAATTGGTGAGATTGTTCCTAACTCTTCCAAGCAGCACAAGTACATCCTTACAACTACTGATTATTTCACGAAATGGGTAGAGGCTATCCCACTAAAGGTAGATAATATAGAAAGTATTACAGATTTTATTGATCAGTACATAATCACAAGGTTTGTCCCACCCACAACTTTAATGTTTGATAATGCATCTTATTTTTTTGGAAATACTATGGTAGAATTTGCTTTGAAAAGAGGTTTCAAATTGAAGTATTCAGCCAACTATTATCCACAAGGTAATGGATTAGCTGAATCAACAAACAAAAACCTTATCAGAATCATCAAGAGGACTATGGACCAAAATCATAGGAATTGGCACAAAGCATTGATATTTCCTCTTTGGGCAGATAAAATAACATATAAGGCCTCAATTGGTTCTTCTCCTTTTGCTTTAGTTTATGGAAAAGAAGCAGTTCTCCCCACAAACATAGCAATCCCATCTCTCACCCTAGTGCAATTTATCAATGAAAATACTTCCTCTTCTCTTCAAGCAAGACAATTTCAAATCCTTAAACTTGAAGAAGAAAGAGAAAAGGCTAAAGCTACCCATTCCCATCATCAACAGTTAGTCAAAGCCTATTTTGATACAACCTCTGCCAGTCGTAAATTTTTTTAAGTAGGTGATTTGGTTTTGAAATGGGACAAAGCACATGAGGAAAAGGGTAAGCATGCCATGTTACAAAGGCTGTGGCTTGGACCATTCCAAATCATTGAGAAAATTGGTCAATTAACATTTATTTTAAAAGACTTATCAGGTAAAGTGGATTCCTTGCCCATTAATGGGCAAATTCTGAAAAAATACTTTTCCTAGAAGACAACCTCTGTTATTTTTGTATCATATTGTCTTTAAGGTTCTTAGGAAAATAAAAATTAAAGTAGTATTTACTTCTGGCTTCTCAAAATAAAATATCTGATAATATTATGGTTTTTCGCTTCAATAAGTAGGAAAAATTAAAGAAATAATTAGAGCATTTGAGTATCAAAATGAACCTTATTTCTTTGGAAAAACTTGACCTTGCTAAAAACACTTGTTCAATGAACAAGCTCTTATCTTTATAAAGTATAGATGTGTTGTTATCAGTCAAGAAAAGAATCTTTAACCTAGTAAGGACTTTCTATAGATGAGTATCTCAAAACTCTATCATTATCATCCAAAACTCTTTAAAAGGGCCAATGATTCACACCATCTGATAATTTTTTTTTCTTTTTTTTTCACAGTGTAATTCTAAAATATACAAAACTTAAAAGATAATAAGTCTCATTACGAGCTTTTTTACCATGATCATAGAGGAATAATTAAATTGATATTACCAAAACTGCATGTCAAAATAGGGTAATAGCCAATGATCTAATCAATCAAAGGATAAGGGGTCTCATTAAGGGCCAACTTGTCCAGTTTAGTTACAACTGGTGAATGGCATTGTCATTATTAGGTTACCAAGACTAAATAATTTCTTTTAAGAAATTTCAAAAGAAAATTACATGAAAAGAAAAACAAGGTCAAAGAAAAAAGAAAAAGCAAATGAGTATCATTTTGAATTTTGAAAATTTCTTTGGATGGGACAAAGGATCATTGTTGGTTAAAAGATGACCTTGTCAAGGATATGAACATCTGCTGGTAGCAGAGGCTCTATCTGTGATAAATGAGAAAACCAAAAAACTAATCTGTAGAAGACACCTGCCATATCTCTTTAAAATCTCAGTATTCACTGATGCAAACATTTGTATTTTTATCACTACAAGATTAAAGTAGTTGAATAGATAGGTTGAGTGAGTGGTTATTATTTCAGAGGAATGTGGTTTAGTTTATAACTCATGTAATTATTATCCCTAGAACTTTTCTTATTTTAAAAGTTTTAGAAATTTCAAAAAATCAATCAGAGATAGTTGATTCTCCCAAGTGAATCGCCAATTGTTGTACTATGTAACAACCCCACCATTTATATGAGTAATAGTTGATATTTGACATATAAATGGGGACTCTTTTTAAATTCTTAGTCTTTGAAAAATAAATGCTAATTCTAAGAAATTGCCTTGAAACCGTTAGAAAACAACCCAAGCTTAGGATCTTTATCGCAAATCGCATTTCACAATTTTCCATGTGATAATTATAAACATCTTTAAGAAAATCCCGAAATGCGACATGCGATGAAGCCCCCCTACTGCGATATTTCGATTAGAACGCCTTGAGAACATGTGATCGCACTTCGTAGAGTCACAAATAAATAATGCATGCCATTGTGTCATCCTTTAACGATTTGCGAAATGCGATATTGTTATTTCCGCAATCACATTTCGCATTATCTCTAGGCAATGCTATATTACAACATTTAAAAGTTGCGATGCATGAATAAAGCATGAAGCATGGGAAGTTACTATGTTTTAATATAATAATGAGTGGTTTGACAGAGTAATTAATGTTTAGCATCCCAAGGAGAGGTAATGATGTTTCAAGTTATGGCTAGTTAATGTTGAATATCTAGTTCAAAATCTTCCCACGATTCAAAGTCATTTCAAAAAGCTTTCAGCCTTAATTGCACTATATCATCTGCACTGATATATCTCTTCCATTTCAGGCAAGCTTCAAAAGACATGTCATTACGAAAGGTGATGCAAAACAGAAGAAGCAAAGCATTACAGAATCTGAGCTATCAGAAATGTCGCCTATATTCGCTGATACAGTTTGCAACGCCGATGGAGGAGCGACAACATGGGAAGTCATATACAACAAGCTTGAAGATGAACATCCTAAAATTACTACCATAAATGCGACGATTGACTCAATAAAACCTTCGGGAGTCCAATTTAAAGATGCTTCATATTCCTTCCTTCACAGAATAGGAGTGAGAGCGAAAATACTCCCATATAATGATATGATTAGGTGGGTGGTGGAAAATCTCATTATTGAAGACAGGCAATTCAGGGACTCGAGGATGGAGCTCATGGGTTCATTCAAAGCTGAAGACCTGAACCAAATGTATCATATACCTGACCCTGAGGACATATATGACAAGTCATACCTGGCCAACTTTGCAAAGAAAAATGAAGAACCTTTCAAGATGATCCAGGGCTGGAGGGTACTGGGGAACAATTTCAAATATGATAAAATGGGTATGTATCCCGTAGCTTCTTTGGCAAACCCCTAAACTATGCAGCTTCTATGTTATGTAGGCTATATGGATTACCTAATAATACCAAGTTTTTCATAGAACAAATTCCTTTAATTGATGCCTGTGTCAATTCCCACATAATGAATTGGGCCACTATCTGATCTGATAACCTAGCCACTGCCATCTCCGAGTATCGTCAGAAGAGGTCTTCCTCCACAGAGAACCTTTTGCCATTTTATTTCAGTGCATATATCATGGATGCCATCTGTTTCTGCACTAAATTTCCAATCATGGGTAGGAAATGGACTTTGCAAGACCCCTACCCTATCCATCTCATGTTAGAAAATTATATATTACAGAGCAATGAAACACATAAAATATATTGCAAAAATACAAACATAGAAAACACATAAAACAAGAGAGACACAGATATATGTGGTTCACCCAATTTGGGCTACGTCCACGGAGAAACAACAAGTCCTTCCTTTTATATTATCCAGCAAACTAAAGAGATACAACCTACATCAGATCCGTTGTAATTCCCTCTTTTCTCTCACACAATCTCCTCTCTCTTTCTCATTAAGAATACAGATTTACATAGATGCAATACAATTCCCTCATTTATAGAGAGGGGTTGCCTTCTAGGGAAAAGAACCCTAAATTAAACATAACTTCTACCATCAGATCTCTGCCTAATGAATGGCTCAGATTGACTACGAAATTACAACATTTTACAAGGCAATTTTACATCTATTTGTAGCTTTGGGGCATACCCTTGATCCCCCGCCAGGGGGGGGGATCCCAAAGGTCGCAGCTGCCCCCCTGGACCCCCCTTGCAGCGTAAATATTACGGGTGGCGTTGCCGCCACATTATGAACTGGGGTCCAATGCGGTGATACCTCTGAATAAATAAGATAATCAGGCTCCACACCAACAATCTCCCACTTGGAGACTGATTATAGCAACTTCACCATTGCTTCAAATGTTGACCGTATGGAATGATACTTGAGTTGTATATGTTTTGTCTTGGAATGAAATGCAGAGTTCTTTGCAATATGTATGGCGCTCTGGCTGTCACTGTATAACCTGACCAACTCCTACTTCTTACCCAATTCATCCAGAAACCTTTGTAACCAAATCATTTCTTTACTAGCCTTTGTAGCAGCAACATACTCTGCTTCCATTGTTGAGAGTGCAACAACACTTTGCAGTTTTAAAACCCAATTGACATCTGTTCCACCTACAGTAAACACATACCTTGTTGTGCTCCTCCTTTTATCTCTATCACCCGCCATATCTGCATCAACATATCCCTGTAGAGAAATGTTTTAACCACCAAAGCATAATGGTTGATTTGTGGTACCTCTCAAATATCCGAGAATCCACTTCACTGCCATCCAATGTTTTTTCCTTGGATTGTTCATGTACCTGCTTATAACTCCCAATGCATGTGCAATATTAGGCCTTGTGCAGACCATTGCATACATTAAGCTTCCAACTGTTGATGCATATGGAACTTTAGACATATCAGCCATTTATTCCTAAGCCTTGGGACACACCTCCTTATTTAGTTTGAAATGGCTAGCCAAAGGTATACTAACTGGTTTTGGATTCTGCATATTAAATATTTTCAACATCTTTTCTATGTACTCACTCTAAGACAATGCTAATTTTCGATTCTTCCTGTCTCAAGTTATTCTCATACCAAGGATTTGTTTTGTAGAGCCCAAATCCTTCATTGCAAATGAGTTCGCCAATTTTTTTTTGAGCACATTTATTTCCTAAATGTTAGAACCTACAACAAGCATGTCATCTACATACAATAACAATATAATATAGCTGCCATCATTATTCTTTTTTAGATAAACACAATGATCAGAGTGACATCTAGTATAACCTTGTTGAGACATAAACCTGCCAAATTTTAGATACCACTGCCTTGGAGCTTGTTTTAAGCCATGCAAGCTCTTCTTCAATCTACACACTAGTTTCTCCTTACCTTTTACCTCATATCTTTGTGGCTGCTGCATATATATCTCTTCCTCCAAATCCCCATGGAGAAAGGCTATCTTTACATCTAACTGTTCAAGATGTAAATCTTCAGCTGCTACTAGACTTAAAATAGTTCTGATTGAAGTCATTTTAACAGCAGGAGAAAATATCTCATCAAAGTCTATACCCTTTTTCTGTGAAAACCCCTTCACCACAAGTCTATATTTATACCTTTTTTCTGCCTCCATCTTCTTC
Source organism: Pinus taeda (assembly GCA_000404065.3). NCBI lineage: Eukaryota > Viridiplantae > Streptophyta > Pinopsida > Pinales > Pinaceae > Pinus > Pinus taeda. The sequence continues at coordinate 16,519 of APFE031319731.1, read as the reverse complement.
CTTCAACCTGTAAACCAATTTATTATGCAATGTTGTTTTACCTGCAGGCAACTTGACTAAGTCCCAAGTCTGGTTATGTGCTAAGGATTCCATCTCTTCTTTCATGGCTTTCTCCCACTCCTTCCTGGTTTCCACCTGCACTGCTTCTTCATAAAATTCTGGTTCACCAGAATCAGTCAAAAATACATAATATAATGAAGGAGAGTATCGTTCAGAGGGTGTACATATCCTGGTAGATCTTCTAACACCACTTTCAGGTGTTTGAGGTGCTTTTTGTTGTTGTGGTAGCTGTTGATCATTATGATTTTCAGGCACCATCACTTTTTCTGTGATCTCTTCAGGCACTGTGTATTCTCTGTTTTCTTTTTCCTGTTTCTTTTCCTGCAACTGATCCTTATACGAAACCTTTTCATTGAATATGACATCTCTGCTCCTAATGACTTTGTGTTTTTCATAATCATAAAAGTGATAACCAAAATCATTAACACCATATCCAATAAAGGTACATTTCTTTTATTTTGCCTCAAGCTTTGTTCTATTTTATTTATTAATGTGGACAAAGGATTCACAACCAAAAGTCTTTAAAAAAGAGTAGTTTACCTTTTTACCTATCCATGCCTCCTCTGGAATACCACCATCCAAGGAACTTGAAGGCCCTCTGTTTATTAGATAAACAACAATATCTACAACATTTGCCCAAAATTTTAAAGGCAATCATGCATGCAATCTCATGCACCTTGCATGCTCCATGATTGTCACATTCATCCTTTCTGACACACCATTTTGTTGTGGTGTTCCTAGAACTGTCTTGTGTTTGCGAATTCTATTTTTTGAACAGTACCTATCAAACTCTTTGCTGCAATATTCACCTCCATTGTTTGATCTGAGACACTTCAACCTTTTTCCTGACTTATTTTCAACCAAAGCTTTCCATTTCTTGAAAGTATCAAATAAATCAGATTTATTTCGAATACAATAAATCTAGGTTTTTCCGGTTGCATCATCAATAAAAGTAACATAATAGCGAGAGCCACCAAGAGATGATACCTGAGCAAGTCCCCATATATCTGTATGCACAAGATCTAATTTTTCACTCTTCTTTTCTTTCCCAACTTTGAGAAATCTGACTCTCTTCTGTTTTCAATAAACACAATTTTCACAGAATTCCAAATCAACATGCTTCAAGCCTGGCAATAAATTTCTTGAGTGAAGGATCTACATCCTCTTATCACTCATGTGCCCAAGCTTATGATGCCACAATGTTGTATCTGCTCCTGTAGAGGTTAAAGCATTAATAGAATTAGAAATACCATTTCATAAATACAATGTCCCAACCTTTTCTCCTTTTGCTATTACCAGGGCTCCTTTAGTGACCTTCCAGGTTTTATCTGTGAAAGTAGTTATGCAACCTTCACCTCCCAACTACCCTGTTGAAATCAAATTTTTCTTCAGATCTGGAACATGCCTTACCTCCTTCAATTGCCATTGATTTCCATTCTATTGTTTTATGAAAATTGTATCCATTCCAATTGTTTTACAGGGTTTATCATCATGCAATCGAACCTGTCCAAAATCTCCTTGAACATAATCATGAAAATGTGTCCTATCAGGTGTGGCATGGAATGAGGCCCCTGAATCTACCACCCAGGCATCAATAATATTTTCTAATGAAAGAATCAAAGCATCTTACAACACATCACCTGTTACATTTGCCTCATGATTATGTTCTTGCTGCTCGTCTCCTTTTTTTCCCTTCCAATACCTGCAGTCTTTCTTCAAGTGTCCTTTCTTCCCACATTTCCAGCACACTATCCCTGATATGGACTTGTATATGCCTTTTCTTGACTTATTGCGATATCCAGGGATCTCTCCTCTTTCCATTTTTCTTCCCCTAGTCTCTGTAGTCAAAGAATTACCTGATGTCTCACTGGAGCCTTTCCATCACATTTCCTCGCTAAGGATTGCATCGACAACATCATCAAACTTTAAAGTACTAGATCTAGAGGCAGAGTTACTAATGGCCATAACTAAACCATTCCAACTTTCTAGCAATGAGCACAACAATAACAGATCCCTAACTTCATCATAAAAAGTTACCCCTACAAAACTTAACTAATTGGTAACTGTATTAAATTCATTTAAATTACCAGCAACAGATCCACCTTCTGACATTTTCATATTAAATAAATGCTTCATAAGAAATACCTTATTTGAGGCTGATGGTTTTTCATATAGTTTGGCCAATGTCGACATTAAACCCTCTATTGTCATTTCCTTTGAAATATTAAAGGCTACTGATGCCGCTAGGCATAATCGTATTGTTCCAAGTGCCTTTCTGTCGAGAATATCCCATTCTGTGTCTATCATACTCATTGGCTTCTTTTCCTTTCTGCTCAATGTTTGGTACAAATCTCTCCGGTATAAATGATCTTCCATCTGCATCTTCCACAACTGGTAGTTTTGGCTGTTAATTTTTTCAACCCTAAACCTACTATCTTCCACCATTGCTCCCACTCGAACCAGGAACTCTTTTCTCCTGCGAGTTTATCAGCGAAATAGAAATTCAGCTCTGATACCAGTTGTTAGAAAATTATATATTATAGAGCAACGAAACACATAAAATATATTGCAGAAATACAAACATAGAGATCACATAAAACAAGAGAGACACAGATGTATGTGGTTCACCCAATTTGGGCTACGTCCATGGAGAAACAACCAGTCCTTCCTTTTATATTATCCAGCAAACTGAAGAAATACAACCTACATTAGATCCGCTGTAATTCTCTCTTCACTCTCACACAATCTCCTCTCTCTTTCTCACTCAGAATAGATATTTACATAGATGCAATACAATTACCTCATATATAGTGAGGGGTTGCCTTCTAGGGGAAAAAACCCTAAATTAAACATAACTTCTACCATCAGATCTCTGCCTAATGAATGACTTAGATTGAATACAAAATTACAACATTTTACAAGGCAATTTTACATCTATTTTTAGCTTTAGGGGCACTGTCCCCAATCCCCCGCCAGGGGGGATCCCAAAGGTTGTAGCCTCCCCCCCTTGGACCCCTCCTGTAGCGTAAATATTATGGGCGACATTGCCGCCACATTATGAACTGGGGTCCAATGCAGTGATACCTCTGAATAAAGAAGATAATCAGGATCCCATTATATACCCCATTTTTATAAAGTATACCATGTTGTCATTTTACCATTGCATCAATTGATTTTTAATAAGAAAGCCCTGAGGTTTTCCAAAGAAGCTGCTACAGACCTTCTCATAGTAGGCAAGTATTTTGTTGAAGAATGGTTTACATACATAAGGGTTTTTGGTAGTACAACAGACCTACATGTTCTCCCTTTGTATGTCTCTGATAACCTATTAGCAAGAGAAATAGCCCACCAGACTGTGGGAAAAGGCTTGAAAAAGACCCTAAAAGATAACAAAAAGTCACTGTGGCCATCTTTTCCCATTCAGTGTGGTTCCTTTTCGTTCGCAAATTTCAACCATGCAACCAAGGAATCACTAAGCCTAGAGAGCCTTAGGCTGCATACTCTGCCGAAGAGGCAATTCGACCCTGACAAGAGAGCACATAATATTACTACTGTAGTGAAGATTAAGCCCTTTAACCATGAGGCTAATAATTCTGAAGACCTTTTACAGTTAGCTGAATCATTCGAACAAGCGTTCAAGTGGGCAAGGGCCAATATGAGTCCTGAAGATTTTGAAAGCTTTCAAGAATTCAAAAATAAAAGGCGCGAAATAATTCCATTACATTTGTTAAAAGCCGAGGACAAACCCACACTCAATGTAACTGTCAACAACGAGGAAGAAAATTCTTACACAGAGTCTCAAGGGGACACATGGAAAGCACTGGATACAGGGAAATACCGAGACACTGAGAACACAATGGAATCCAACAGGAGGTCAGCTGAAAAGCAGGTCATAAGTGACCTGACTAAAGATACTGATTCTGAGATCAAAAGCAACAGTTTGGAGCAGGAGTGGGACCAATTCAATAAAAAAATACAAGACATTCCTAAGACAATAGATGCCCAGGAAACCACGAAATATCGCACTCCTCTGCATACCCAGAAAATTACAGAGTCTAAGCCGATGGATGAGTAAGGGACAAGTTCGTAGCAGATAGAAATCATTCCTGCTTTGCCCACATTGGCAATTGTCCTAAAGGTGACTGAAGTTCCTCCTTTAGATGTGTTCTACAACCCACTTCACAAGTTTGTAGTAAGGAGACAGAGGAAAAGAAGGAGGGTGGAGGTACCCGAGATCCCACCTGGGAATGAATCAATGGACATAGTATGGAAGGATATTCCTTCCAATCTAGCTGAAAACTTGACCAGAATGTCGTAGTTTACAGGGGCATATGAAACTGGCACCATGGATAAAGCTACGAAGATATCTATTTTGTTAAGGGAGAGGGAAGAGAAGATAACATAGCTCGAGCAATAGCTGCAAAATGAAAAAGAAAATGTGCACCAACAAACTGCTGAACAAATTTCTCAATTACAACAAAATATGGAAGTGTTAAAGATAATCCATGAAGCATACATTTCTGCGAAGAACATGCAAATTCAAGAATTACAAGAAGCCATGGAAAATATGAAGATGTCCCTACTGTCGATGAATTCATCAAAGAGGCACTAGAGCTAAATTCTGTTCTATCAAAACAACAAGAGAAATTTTTCCAAAGAATGTCGCATATCTCTCCTTATCTGATCACCAGTGATTAATTAACAAATAAGGCGATTGACCAAAGAATTAAATTTAATGATTTAAATACAAGGATGTCAGAATTCATTGAATGGCAAGAAACAAAAGAAGGAAGGAAAACTAATTTGCCCAAGATTGAGGAGACACATAAGGACATTCTATTCACAGATTGGGATGCACGGATTAAGAAAGCTGAATTAGCAGTGGAAAGAGCACCAGGGGTGTCAAAGAACATAGTAAAAGTAGTAAACCACACTTTGCACGCCACCAACTTGGTGAAAGAAGGTAACCCGAAAATACTGCTAGATTTAAATGACTTGCATAAAAGCTGGAAGGAAAGAGCAGAAATTCAAAGGGAAGTGATTGCAAAGTTAGAAAATACTGACTGGGAGGTTTATTGGCAATACCTTGTAAAGCCACACAGCCAAATCATGACCCTCAACTGCTCACTCCATTCAACTCAACGAATGATTCCACCTCTCACAGATGCCATTTTCGCAGGACAAGTTAGAACACAGTTTGGGGCACCTCCTCAAGTGAAACCGATGGCTGATATATATGATTTAAAAGAGAAGCTGATAGACAACAAGTCATCATTATAACCTCTGCTCATCAAGTCACTTTTATTTTTAGAGTTAGTTCACTAGTTAGGAGGAAGGTTGTTTGAAACCTCCTCAAATTTTTGTATAATCTATTTTTGAACATTAGTTAGAATAATATTTATACCCTTCTCATGCATTTAGAGAAGGGTCCAGTGTTTTATCAAAAACATTTGCAAAGAATGCACTTCTATAAGTTTGTGAATGCTTTGATGAAATTATGGAACATGGTCGTTTCTTTTAAATATCATACTACTTTCTGTTGTTGATGCACTATTGTATACTTGGAAGATAATTTGATATGAAAAAGGAGCTAATCTATGTCATTAGTCAAATGAGAAGAACTTCACACATATGGTACTTCTATCTTGTATGATTAGTTTTGTTTCTATTTAATTAGTGATATAATTTCATTTTCATGAATTGTATATGAGATATGTTCTTTCTGTTATGCGTTAATTGCACTACTGTATGATGCCTAGCTGAAATTTTTTATTTTTCATGTATAATCATACGATATATGCGATATAGTTTATACATTTCTTTGACTAACTATTTAGTCAAATAAATTATCTTTACACATTATCACCTCTGTTTAATGCATGATTGGTCATTATTATCACATGTCAACCATATATCTTTTTTGAGTTCGCATATCACACAGAATACCCAGGTTTATATTAGATTAAGTTAGCTAGAGATTCACATGATCGAATAGGCCATTTAGTTATCATTATCCTTACTGCAATCGCTTGATAACCACCCACTCTCCTTTTAAAACCCACATAGGGAAACTGGTCCCATTATCCCCAATCGGAGCCACCACTTCAAATGGAAAAGGAGTTGTTATCCCCCAAGTTGGAGCAACATAAATCTAAGGCTTCAACACATCCATAAACTACCAATTCATTAGATTAGAATATAACCATAGTTCCTTAGACTATGAAACCCTAGGAAAAAACACCATGCACCACAAAATAAAAGGGAGAAAATGTGTATTTGTGTCCACCAATGTGCTAAGTAACCTATGAATTCCCAAGATAGTCTTGTGCCTAATTTACTAAAGAATAATTTTTTATTGTATAGGGTTCTTTGGGTTGTTATCCATCCTTCCCATGTGTATAATGCCTTCATGATTTCTATAGGGGATTTACATTTCAAGTCATAGATAGGGCCTAAGTCACTAAGAATTGAAATGGTGGGATTTTCTATAGTATGAACATACTCTCTAGGTGGCCTTTGTCTTTTATTAGAGGCTAACCAAGTGAAAGGATCAATGAACTTGTATCCCATACATCTTTTTGTATGATCACATTGACATAATGTTTTGTTCCCTTTTTATGACCCTGATACATGCAATTTTTTCTTTTATTTCCATCCACTTATGTTGGAATGTAGAGACACCTTTTCTCGGATCCGGGTGTCTGACGGTAGTACAGGTACGTGGATTGCTGTTTGGATGGGCACGTGGTTGATCTACACTGCCACTCAGCCTCTCATAGCTCCGGCCATAACTTCCCCCGTGCTCATGATTAATGATGCTTTAATGCTGCCAGTACCTCCTCTTTTGCCGGTTAATTTCTTGATCATGGCGCTATCAACTTGCCACAATCGCATTTCTCCCTTTCACTTTGGTCCCTCCTTTGTAGATGCAACGGTTTTCTCTCGAAAATTCTCAGGAATACACTGGGCTCTGGTTCGTTGGATGAACTTCTGGCTATGCCTTCAAGCCACCCTCTGCCTCCCCTGCTTTTTCGCTAGCCACTCGTTTATTGCTCTCCATTTCTGCCTTTTGAGCGTTGAAGCCAAGTTTATTTTCATCCATATATAATTCCATAGTTTATCAAGTAGCCCGGATCACCCTGCTCCTCCAGTTATGCCAAAACTTTGACAGAGGATGAGCTGAAGAAGAGGAATCTCCCGAGGGCAAATTGGACGCTAGGCCTTCTCTTCCATGTTGGACTCCTCTACTTTTTGCTCGGACTTCCACATAGATAGGTACCCGACTACTCGGAGTGGACGGGGTAGGGGCAGAGGATTTCATAATATAGAACCGAGCTCCTTCCAATCCTCGACTAACTCTGCTCGGTTACAATTCCCCTGTAGTCATGGCACTTTCTCCTTTATGGCCACGGTCACCATAGAGCTTAGCGAGTTCAATTCAGGTCAAGAGGTTGGTTCCCTTAGGGCGACTACGGACAGGCCGGCAGAAGACAGACCAGGCTCCATCCAGACAAACTTCGAATAGAGCAAGACTTCAGGATCTGGAAAAAGCAAAGCTTCTCAAAGCATGAAGAATCAGGCAGGCTCCTCTGATGACGACGATGATTACAAGTATGGATTCCGCATCATCGAGGAGCTGCCTGATCCCTCTCCTAATGTTTAAACAGGTTGGTTCTTTTTGGTTTTTTTGGAATTCAAAAAGCTCGAGAAGATTCACTTATCACCTTCCTAGATATCATGATAAGTGCACTAGCTCAAATTGCCAGTTTCGCATGCGAAAGGGGCATTATGCTAGCCTTCAGTTTTTAGTTTCGGTTGGAGTCACAGCTACTTCTGTATTCAGTATTGGGTTGTCGCTTAGTTGGTCACAACTACTTGGTCTAGTTTCACTATTTTGGTTGTCGCATAGCCCCACTTTAATTCTCAGTTCCATGTACAACTATGGGGTTTTCTTGATTTTTGCTTTAGTCATGATCAGGTTTTCTACAGTTCTTGAGGGCAATACTCAGATGGGTTTTGGCATACTGATCTGCTATGCTTGTAATCATGTCGCATCTTTGGGATAGCTTTATGAGGCCATGGCCTCATTGTAAATTTATTTTGTATTAGTATAGAAGTAGCCATATTAAGAAAAAAATAAAAAAAATGTAGAGACACCTTTGGTGCTTTGGCTACTTGAGCTTGTTTGTTTATGAATTAAAATTAGTTCACCTCATTTTCTATACCTTCTTCAATGTTTACAACCTTAAGGACTAAGTCTATAGAATATGATTTTTTCATCCAAATCTTTTTAGGGTCATTCTCATCATCTCTATACAAGACGAGAGGAGGAGGAGGTATCACATGGTATTTTATCTCATCAATAACTACTTCTATTTGGATAATGCGAAAAAGATAGGTAGTGAACATGATATCAATTTCATCTTCACTAGATGACCCTAATTTACTTTTTTTCATTCCTTCATGAATAATAGACATATGTACTTTCATTTTTAATATATCTCCAGTAAAATCAACAACATTTTGGTGTAGACAAGATAGTTGGCAATTGCAGTAAATGAATTGTTTTTGCTCCATTGAGACATCGTCCTCTTGTTTCTTTTATAGGAAAGGAATTTCATTTTAGCTATCATGTTCTGGTCAAACATAGCGAGTTGAGAATTATTAAGAGGTATCCCCCTTTCTAAAAGCTTCTTAGGACTAATATTGGACTCTTTTCCCTTGAGATTCATGGAAAAATAAGTTTGATTATTGTATCATAAGATTATATATAATATTTATAGATAGAAAGGGATTTGCTAGTTGATTCAAAACTAGCAATTTCCCTTTTCTTATTTGTGAAATAACCTTGGTGGTGTCTTTGTTGATATTACATCAAGGATATGATGTCTACATTTTTTTCACTTTATTGCACTTCCTTGATGATTACACCCTTTCTACACCAAACATGTTTATTGGTATGGAGGAAAGAATAGATGTAGAGAGGGATCTTGATAATCCTATCACTTCTTTCCTAGAGATAGATGTTCCAATATTTATTCTCTTGGATTTTCCAAGAATGTTACTAATTGTTGGGCTTCTATACTCCTTATTCCATTTGGTTGGTAGTGAGATCGGTGTAAATGTAGAGATTATGGGATGCACATTCTATTTTCATGCCACCATAGTTTCATCTATGTGTTGCAAAATAAATCTAATCAAAGGGGACATTGTTGTGGTGACAAAACTGAGGTAGACAAATGTCTAGAGTTGGGAGACATGGGACTTAGCCATGTTGAAACCATTTAACTAGATATAGTTTTGTATGTAAGATTTTATATGTGAGTAGCCAAGTTGAGACAAAATTTGGGAAAAATTGATGTCCATATCAGACCATTATGCAGAGGGGCATCAAATCCAACTACAAGTGCAACGTTAAAGCTTAAATGTATTGAATCAAAGATACAAAAAAGATTAGAAATATTTAGGCCAAGTATAACAAACAAGTTTATTCAAAATGTCTGGTCTTGTATTCACTGGATACATCAAGGACTCAGTCAATTGTATGTAGCAAGTAGGGTTCACCGAACTAGATTCTAAACAGTTCAACTTCTTTAAGTTTGTAATCATAGGAGTCATCACAGGCTTGATGTCCATCATGCCAAACTTCTGAAGAATATTGATAACATATTTGCCTTGACCAACATATTTCTAACCTGGCTTCTACAAAACTTCTAATCCCAAGTAATAATGCATAATCGCAAGATCCTTCATATCAAACTTGGATGCTAATTGTTTCTTGTATTCTTGAATTTGATGCTCTACTCATGTAACTAGTAGATCATTCACATATAAGAGTATGATAACTAGTTCACCTTAGACCACCCTAATGTATAGGTTAAGATCTACAAAACTCTTGGTAAAACCAACTCTCAATAGGTATGCATCCATTCTTGCATACCAAGATATAAGTGCTTTCTTTAAGCCTTATAGATCTTTCTTCAACCTGTAAACATGAGTCTACCTCTGATTTATTTCAAATCCTTAAGGTTTCTCTATGTAAACCTCCTCATCAATAGTCTCATTCAGAAATGTTGTCTTAACTTCGATTTGACAAATGTTCCATCCCATAGAAACAACCAATGAAATAAGTGATATTATTGTTCTATATCTAGTTGTAGGAGAAAATATTTCTTTGTAATCAATCCCTTCTTTCAGTGAGAAACCTCTTGCTACAAACCTTGCTTTGTATTTATCAATGCTCCCATATGTAACGTGCTTTATCTTATAAATCGATTTTGAAGTGACTATAAATTTGTCACTTATCCTTGGGACAATTTACCAAATATCGTTCTTCATGATTGACTGGTATTCATACCACATTGCATTCCTACACTCTTTATGTCTAACAACATCTTTATAGGAGGAAGGTTCCACTTCAATAAGATTTGTCATGTATGCATCATACTCTGAATACCTTTTCAGACTTTTACTTTCTCTGAAGGTCCCTGATGTTACATGTCCTTATGCTTCTTGAAGAGCAATCTTCAGCCAAGTAGGCCTCTTCCAATTTTTTGGAATCACTACTTGTCGTATAGGCTCACAAGGACCATCAATATTTTCTTGAGTAGATGTCTCATCTTGACCATCATTTTCCCTTGAGATATCCTCAAATCTTCTTCATCAGAGTCAACCGAAACATAATTTGATTTCTTGTAAGCTATACTCTGATCAAAGATGACATCCCTACTTACTTCAATTCAAAAATATTCCTAATATAGATTCTATACAACTTTGATGAAACCCAAAAAAAATTCCATTTAGATTGGTAGGATCCACCTTTTTTCTCTTTTCCTTGGGTATATGAATATACATAGGACACCAAAATATTCGAAGCTGATCCACACTTGGATTCTTTCCTGTAAATGCTTCTTTTGGAGTCATGTTGTTGAGAATCCTTGAGGAATTCAGTTCTTCAAGTAAACAATTGCCATACTAATCTGAATTGGATCCTTAAAAATTATCAGAGTTTCTATGACTGTTTCAAATTATGTCAGACTCCGAAATATTGTGAACAATGAGCTATTAGGAAAGACATCTGGACAGTGGTAGTTTGTAGCCAACACAGAAAAACGAGGACCCTCGGTCAAAGCATGCTAACCATTATCCCATGGAGACTGCGCAATGGCGCAAGCTAGCAAATAAGGAGTCCAGATCATAAAACAGAGGCCGTTTCTGATACGCGATTAGCGGTATCGCAAGATAAAAACCTCAGAGAAGGAAAAGCCTCGGCACTCGGTCATGTGAAAATAGGTAAAACCGTACAGACATACCTGATACGTTAGAAGGCGGGTCTCATGCTCAAAACCGATGGAATATCGGAGGCATTTCGGGTGGTAAGCGGGTTTGGCAGAGGACCAAGCGATGCCATACACTGAATGATGTGTGTCCAGCGGATGAGAGAAAAAACTGCTCTCATTGTAGGGTAACGGTCAAGAAACTCACCCGTGCGATAACAGCGATGACCGTAGGATCTGGAGGCCCTAGATCAACGATGGAGATTGCACCCGATGGGAGACCGGATTTGACGGAAGAATAGGCTAAAGCATATGGCGTTTTGGGTCTAACATGACCATTGAGTTGGCGGATGAATCATTTTGCGGAATAACTGAAATAACGACTCTTCGAGGAAAAGCTGGTGCCCAATTCGTAAGGAGACAAGTGGCCACTTCTCTGTGAAACGTTACACAGTGGCGATGACGCAGAAGCAGGGAATTCCAGTGGACAGAGGCAGGTGATCTGAAGAGCCGGAAGAGGAAGCGAACAGTCAAGGGGCAGATTGGCTTTAAGCCACTGACATACAAAGAACAGAAAGGAGATAGAAGAGAGAGTGAAGCAAGGAGCAGAGAATAGAGAAGTTGAGCTGACCTGCAGAGCTAAGGTAGCATCAAGTAGATAGAACCAAGAAGGCTTGAGAGGTTCAAGCAATCCCTGTGAGGATATCTATCGGGAACTAAGTACCAAATTGGATTCATCCCATTAAGACCAGTTGAGGTCGAGACTTGGTAAGGGGGAGGCTGTGTACTCTAGTGGCTTGGGGAATCCAAGTACCACCCTACTAAGCACCATCTGTTATAGGAGACTCAAATTGAGCTCCTCATTGTAAAATCTCTTCTTAAAGACACATAAAAAAAAGGCCACCACTGAAAGTTGGACCAGGAGACGTAGCCCAGGAGGATTGGGTGAACTACTTATTAAATTGTTGTGCTTTTTTGTTGAATTTACTTGCTGTGTTTCTCTTACTGTTACCAATGCATGTGTATTTCACAATCTTATCGATCTGTTGCTTAAAATAACATAGGCATATCCCAGCGCATGAGTCTGTAGTACCTACATTAATTAACTGAGATCATACATAAGTGATTTTCAGATCACATACATGCCTATCCCCCAGAGAAATTGAGGGAGATCTTGATCATGCAACATGTCCCTCACACATTCTTCAATTGTTCTATTCTTCCTTTCAACAAAACCATTATTTTCAGGCTTATAAGGAACAATAAGCTCCCTCTTAATCCCTTGTTCATTGTAGAAAGCTATTAGTTCTTTGGAGGTGTATTCTCCACTATTATCTGATCTCATAGTTTTTATCTTTCTCTTGGTTATATTCTCCACTTCATTCTTGAACTCCTGAAACTTTTCGAATACCTTATCCTTATTATTGAGGAGTCATAACAAAGTTTTCTTTGAGAAGTTATCAATGAAGATTACATAATATTGATTCCCACCAAGAGACTTAACTGCCATAGGTCCAAATACATCTAAATGTATGAGATACAAAACTTTCTTAGATCTGGTATCACTTCTTGCAAATGGATTCTTTGCATTCTTGCTTAGAGCACATCCCTTACAGGTTCCTTCAAGTGATTCCTTCAATTCGGTGATGCAATTAACCATTTGACATAGAGATGGAAAATCTTATAATGAAGGTGTCCATAGCTTTTATGTCGTAGTTCATAATGCCTCACATCCAAGTGGATTGGGGGAGATAGAGGTGTAAAGAGTCTATATAATGTGCCCCCTTTGAAATTTTCAAGTCTATTGCAGCAACTGTAAATTATTCTTCTAACTGATTAATTTATTAAGTAGTTTATTTGCTACAACAAACAACGAATAAAATCACAATTGTAATTTTCAGCATAAAAATGTTGCGAAAAATAAAATGATGGAAATCGAGAAATATAGAGCACACACAAAAAATATAGCACAATTATTGCTAGGTAAATGTCCCCGAAAAAACCCAATGCGATCTAGGTGGATATTGGTGGACACCCATCTATTCCACTTGGAAACCAACCATTATTTCTTTTAGTTTCCTTAATTGTAGCACAATTTACTACTTTTGGTAGTTTTTCAGGCCATGAATGTCCGAAGCGATTTTTAGGCCCTAAACAACGTTCTTTTTGTTTGGAAAATAGGAAAATACATAACAAATGCCAAAGGTTTGTAGTAGAAACTTGTAGTCCTCAGATATATATTTCTAACAAGGTATCGTATGCATCAAACATAGATTGTATGCCAAAGTTACGACCCCGGGAAGTTGATGTACCGATTTACCCCAACGAGGTCCACAAATGTTTGGCGCTTCATCTTCTAGGGTTAGTTTTTTGGATGTTTATGGTTTTCCAATGTTTCTCAATAATAAGTAGGCATTTGATCCTCATTGTAACACAGTTAAAAAGGCATGTAGCCACCACATCTCTTCTCAGAGATAAGTCACCATCTCCTGAGCTAGTTTATTTCCATTCTGCACGTATTTTTTTTTTAGTACTTTGTTATTAATTAATTGAAGTTCTGTTTTCGTTGTATCTATGTGTCTCAGTTTATATCTGTATTTTGTTTTGTTCCTTCATAAATATGGATCATTGGTATCAGAGCAATCTATTATTTCTCTATTTTTCTGTGCATGTCCCCAATGAGGTCAGGGTATAAGGAGTTAGGGCTTGAATTTGTTAGAGCTATATGTAGGTGGGATTTCCAGAAATAATTTATGGGTTTTGGAGATCTCATGTGTTTTAGCCTCTCCACAAGGTTGGATACTAAAACACCATCAGATGCTAGAAAAAATAACACCCTCATGGATCCCAATCATTGTAGATTCATTAATACTAGAGACCTTACCCCAAACCAAAACCTAGCCATCAACAAAAGCAATTATTTCACCCTTATCCTCTAGACAAGAAATAGAAAGTAAGTTTTTCTTCAAACATGGAATGTATAGAATATTGTTGATTTGAATGCGTCCACTAGACTCGAGCTCCAACGAAGTAGATCCAATACCTTTCACTGGATAGATTTTGTTGTCTCCAATTTCGATTGAGTGAGTGGAGTTTCCCTTAGATAGGGTTTGGAGTTGACTGCATTCTCATATCATGTGTCTAAAGGCATCGATATCAATAACCCATACATTCTTGTCCTTGAAAGTGCTGAATAAAGCAAAGAACAAACTTCCATCTATTACTTCCTTCACAATCTTGGAGATGATCTTGAACATATAATCCTTGATAGACATAGTGAGATTTCTAAGAAACTTGAAACCCTTCTTCAAGACCCTCTTCATAGTGCCAACTATATTATTATCTTAAGTCTCCTTCTTGAACCTTAGCTATGAGCCTATTTTGGAAAACATAGAGAGTTGTAGATTATAAATTATTTTCCTTATCCTGATAATTAATTGAGATGTTATTTGGTCTTTAATTAATTCTTTAGTTATGTTCATCAAGCAGTTACCAAAAACAATGAACATCACAAAGAGACAAAGTACATGGGATATAGGCTCCAAGCTAGGGAAAAGCACCTCCAAGGGGAAAACCCATAAAAATGCTTATCTTCTTCTATTGAATATGCTTACAAAGAGAATTCCAAGGCCCAAAGACCAAATCCAACAAACCCTCCAAGCCCCAAGTCACCCCCCAACAAGATCCCCTTTAAGGCAGCTTCCAGAACTTCAAGACTGCAACTTCGCTACTGCAACTTCGAACCCTGCAACTACTTCACAGAAATTTGGCCCTAAAACTGGAAAATTCAGTTGAAAACTTCACAAACCCTAGAAGCAAGACAAAGAAATAGTATCTTCAAAATTTGACTTTTTCTCCTCTTCTTCGTCCTCCCAGCTACTCTCTTCACCTTCTCTATCATAGATCGAACTTGTGCATGATGAGTGTCCAAATGGGTCGAGCTTCTCTTCTTTATATAACCTTTCTTGAGGGTCAAATTCCCCTCCTTTAGGTTGACTTGATATTCTCCTTGGGTTGACTTGGTATTTGGATTATAAATGGATTTTTCTTGATAGAATAAATATTTTCCTTTATTACAATGAATCCAAATGGGATTATGACACATGACAAAAATTATTATTTATCATAGAAATACCTAGAAAACCTAAAATCATGAAGAACATGCTATTCACTCAAACTTGAGTATGAAATCCATACTCCAATAATAAAATATAATTTCTTTTTCTTTCTTTATAAATAATATACAATGCCCTGATTACAATTACGTCATTATAAAGATCGAAGTTACAATTTTCAACACTCCCTCTTAACTAGGGAGGTATTCATAATCTATTACATGGTAAAAGGAATCTAAATCTTGAAGCATTCTCATAATAAGAGTAATATTGATAAGCCATATTTGTCAAGCATATATATCATAACCAACATTGTCCTTGAAGGCCTTAACTAGACAAGCTCATCCTTATTCGAGAGTATTATGTTGGGAGGATTTACGTGAGATGCCACACTACCTCTAAGGTACATATCCCATCCAGATGTCCACAAGGTATGTCCCTTTTAATAATATTCTTCTCTTGGATTCCCAATCCCGGATCCTCAAAGAATATCGGTCCTCTTCAATTACTCTTATCTTGGATTCCCTACCTCATCCTCAAAGAGTATTAGTCAACAAATTATTTTCCTAGATTCTACAATCCATAATAAGCTCCAATATAAGATGTTTATCCAATCCTCCAGACTCCATTCTTTCTTTATGGCCTTCACTAAGACTTATGACAATTAGTCCTTTTCTAGTGCCTGACCCATAAAGACAAGAACTATCCAACATCACTCCCTTTCAATTGGGGAAGAGATGTCTACCAAACCAAGATTGTTTCTCAGATACTCCAGCTTCTTGTTTGGTAATGATTTAGTTAGTATATAAACTACGTATTCATTAGTAGGTATATAATGCAGCTTCATGAACCTAACTCGTACTAGGCTTTTGATGTAGTGGTACTTGTTGTTTATATGATTCATCCTAAAATGAAACACTGAGTCTTTTGTCAATCTGATACAAATTTCATTATCATGGTGTATATATGTAGGGGTAAACGGTCCTTCAAACAAATATGATAATAACTTCCTGAGCCAAAAAACTTCCTGACAAACTTCACTTGCAACAACATACTTGACTTCAACAC